>VDFB02000015.1:267376610-267405016 GCA_007258455.2 Sequoia sempervirens
ATAAATTTAAATGTTATGCAATGGATTTGTGCCTTCCTTCATTTTAAGAGAAAAAAAAATTATTTTCAAATAAAAATTTTTCACAAGGCTCTTGGCTTGATAAATTTCACCCAACCATTCCACATAGAAAATATAGTCTTTCTTTAGACACATTCAGGATGTCAAAATTTGCAAGACAATCAAATAGTACCTTGTTCCTTTTTTTTCCATCTTCTCCCAACCATCTTGACTGATTGTATAAGGTTTATTTTCTTTTTTTGTAGCCACCCAATGATCTTTTCTTCAGGAAGATTCTCCATTTTCAGCTTCCAAATTTGTATTAGATCTATTAAACTTCTCAATGTCTAACCAAGATGTAGATGTAACCATTATTGTTATAAACATAAATTTGCAAAACAGAATTTCCACTTTAACATATAAAACCTTCACACTTCGACCCAATAGACAAATTTGGCCAGACTTTGATACTAAATGTTAGAAATGAGGGAAACCAATACAATATGAAAATATGATTTAACTTACAAATTTGAAAAATAAACTGAATAATATCAACAGAGAATTGATTTAACAAAAAATAAATTAACACAACTCAAGAGACATGCACATCACACAAGGATTTATGTGGATCAAGTAAAAAAATCCACCAAGAAAAGAGTGCAAATCTATATTATTATTCAAAGAGATTACAATACATAAAATTTCCTCAATCTTACATCCAATCCAACAACATCTATAAACTTGTAAGACATCTCATGATGTTTCCATCTTAACCCCTCAATGTATAGACATGTGGGGGCTCAAAACCATAAAACATTACCATGGGCCAAAACAAGGTTCCAAAATACCATGGTAAAAATCCATACAAACCTTACATGCTAAACATGGTCTCTTACATGACTTTACACCCTCTTACAAGTTCTCATAAAAAAAAAAACCTATAAAATAAGAGATGATGTTACATACACCATAGACCATCAATAGCTTATGCAAATATTATCTTGCAATTTTATTGATTCTCATGTCTAAAATTATCTCCCCTACTTTTTTTGGTAAATAAGTGCTACCAATGGGGGTAGCTCCCATTATATTAAAGAGCCAAATTTACATCTTCCTCATGCTAAGAATGGGTGTTGCATTTATGACTTTTAATATTTTAGAGAGCATGTGCCTTTAGTTAGCTCAAAAACTCGAATGGGAAAGGAAGGGCTTAATAGATCAGTATAGTAACATAGATAGAAAAAGAAGGTTTCCATATTTCCTCGACCAATCCCTTCTCTGTATAGTGAGAGAGCCTCAACACTTATCTTATTTTTATTTTTGGTAGCATTTGCATCAAATAGGCCAACCACATGACCCCCTGTGGAAAAATAACAATCTCTTCAATGATCTAAAAAGAACTTGGGATATCTCTGGGCTTTAGTAGTGCCGCAATAATGACTTCTGCAAGATTGCAAATAATCAAGCCCTAGATAAGGTTCATCAAGAAGTGGTTGTAAACCTTAGCTTTGTGGATATTTCCTTCAACCTAGCTATTAGCTCCAACAATTTTATCAATTGCAATCACTGCATCATCTTTTCTCTTTGGTAAGATCCTTCAGATCTGGGACTATGTATCCTCAAGCATGTAAGTGCATAGAGCTTCCATGATTGAGATGATTTGAAGAAAAAATGAGGCTTATTTATTTTGTAGCCCATATCATGGAATTATGAGAAAGACCTAAGAAAATCTATCAGAGGATTTGGGGGATTTATTTTGAGATCTGAGAGACCTCAAAAAATCCCACAAAGATGGACATCCCTGCCAAGAATTTCAAGAAGGGTGAGGGACTCATATAGGTGTCATAGTTGAAAAATGGTGTACTCACTACACATTGTCCAAAGTTGTTAACTTGTTTAGATCTGTCCATGAGTCGCAAGTAGAGCACGTGATGACTAGTATAGTTTGGAGTACACCATAATTGGCTAAGAGGTCTGTAGCCAAATTTTTTTCTCTGTAGATGTGAGAGATTGTGTACATTGTATGCAGGAAAAGATGCATTGTATGACAAGAAGGTGTGTTGGAATTTCTAGTTGGGCATGTAGTTCCATTTGATAGCCTCAATTCAAATCATTGAATCCCCTTTGATGCCAATGTTGTGAAGTCCAAGTTGGTAGAAATGATGGAGGCCAATGTATAGGGCTTCAAACTCGACAACGTTGTTGGTAGCCATGGGAAGTCTCTTTGATAGTGCACATAGGATTTCACCTTTCTCATTCCTAATTATGCATCTCACCCCAAAGGAACTAGGGTTTCCTTTTGAGGCACCATCAAATTTAAGCTTTAGGTCTCCACTGGGTGGAGTCTTCCATCTGACGTTCTTAAACTTATCTTCCCTATTTGAATCAAAAGCAAAACCAGAAGGGACCTTTAGGCATGGAAGTCACTTAATGATAGACTCGTCATTGCAAGAGAATGGGATGTTAGTCTTCTTCTTTGTAGCCCCCAACATGCATTCACATATGCTATGTTTTATGTTTGTGATGACATTCTCTCTTGGGAATGTCATTCTAGAAAAATTCTCCATTTTATTTCTTTCCAAAGGTGCCATATCACCATTGGGGGGCCAACTGTTGAGATGCTACTCCATACTAAAACATGTTTAGGTGAAGGCCATGATTCGAATAAGGCTTTCAATTCATTCAATCTCGAGGCTGACCACAATAACTTTTGTTGAAGACAATCCTAGTAGGCTGACGCAAAGGGAAATTAAGTAGAAGGTGGTCAATCATCTCAACATCAACCTTGCATAATATAATTCTTGATGGGCCCATAATTCCAATCGATGAAAGGTGGTTGTTGCTCAGACACGTCTTGTGTAGAATGGTCCAAGTGAATGCACCTGCTTTCAGGAAAAATCTCTTCCCCACCATATTTTTTAGACCAATTACCTTCACTTCTACAACTTTGTAGCATATAACCCAATCTTGCAGTGTATTGCCCCGAATTTGTGGCACACCAAATAATTCAATATTTTTTTATTTAGGCATATGTTGTTGGCTTGAGTGATTTCTTTGAGTCTTTCCTTGGCAACCACACATATCAGGAGAGATTCGAAGCATACACATCTATGTTTTCCATCTTCCATTTCTTCAAAACAGTTTGCCACCTTGTCACCTTTTATGGCATGCAATGTTGGTATCCAGTTCACAACACTTTTTTCATCTTCCAATGGCTTGTTATCGTTCCAAGAGCCCAGCCAAAAATCATTGAAGGCTCATTGTTGATTTTCCATGATAGATGGTCTGTTATTATTTTTCTATATTCCATCATGAAACACCATATGTGGGATCCTGATAGAGGGTTAGCGGTGGTAAGGGTTTTGCTTGGGTCTAAGGTATCTAGATATTTGTTCTACAATATTATTTACCATAGTTTCCCATGAGAAGAATACATCTTCCACACAAGTTTAACACCTAGGGTAGAGTTATGTAGTCTCAAATTCATTATACCAAAACCCTTGATATCTCGGTTATTCCTAAACTTATCTAGGTGTATTAACAAGATTCTTTCTTTCTCATTAGATCCTTCCCAAAGGAATTTTTTCATGATGCTATCAAGATTGGAAAAAACTTTACTAATGAGTTGGTTATAGTCCATCATATAAATTGGAACGGTGGACAAAACAAATTTTATCATTGTTATTTGTCCCACAAGGGTGAGCCATTTGCCTTTTCATGAAGAGGCTCGACTTCAGCAGTTTTGACAGTTCTCTACCACTTCGTTCCATAGAACTGATCTTGTTATCCCATTGAAGATGGGGACTCCCAAGTATTTGCATGGGGTAGTTTCAATTCTCATACCAAGGAAAGGTGCAATCCTTTTATGATTTGGCTTCTTTCATGAAAAATAAGTACAACTTGGACTTGTTTTGGTTGATTTTCTTACTGGATATTTCCACGTATTTTCTCAAAGTTTCTTTTATGACTATGACAATCATCCCACAATAATGGGTCCCAACTTGAGACATCCTAATTTTTTCTTGAAATCACATATTGTGTAGAAAAAGTAATGATTTAAGCCTTGAGGGATTCCATCTAAAAGGTTTTAATTGAAGAGGGTTAGATAATACCCCTTTAGATCAACCCCTCTAGTCTTAAATCATACCTACAATGGAGTATCCTTTGCACCTATCAAAATGCTAGCAAAAAAGCACATTTTCTTTACCTTTTGAGGGATTAAATAAAGTTATTTAGTAATTATGGTTTGTAAGTATGTGGTCCTATTATTATAAGCTTTCAAAAAATTATAATTTTAAATATTTTTAATTTTATTATTATATTTATATTTTATTCCTTTTGAATGTTGTTTTTTCACTAAACATAAAAGTATTTGTTTCACACACATCGAAAAATAGAAAAATAAAGAAAAAAAATTCTAAAAAATATGTGTGCACTCTTGTTTCAACAAGAAAAATAAAAAATAATTTTAATACATAGAAAACAAGATGTGTGATGACATACACCTATGTCCAAATTATAATTACTTTGACTTCAAAAATAATTTAAAAAACTATACAACAAAAATATATGAAGAAATATCCATGCACTAGATATTGATGTTAAAATTCTATATTTTAAAAATTATAATTTTATCCTTTCAATAAAAAATTTATGCATGGAGCAGTTTGGATCTTTCGTTGAGTTGGAAGCTGGTGCCCCCTATAGCAGATTCACCAGGGTTTGTGCCATTATTGATATCTCCAAACCGGTGCAACACTCTTTTTTGATACATTCATCCCACAAAACTTGGACTTAATTCCTCAATTATGAGGGTCTTCCCTTCAGGTGTTTTCACTGCAATATGTTGGGACACAAGATTGTTGGTTGCTCTTCTCCAAGTATCCTACTTCTCAGTGTTTTATCCTCAAGAGATGGGTCATGAAATTAGGTTCTCTGAATGCAGAGTTCATCTAGCATAATCATGGGAAGTTTTTAACTACCCAAGAGGATCCCTTGCCTACTCCTGAGGCCCTGATTGTTGCCTCTACTGTCATGGTGCAACCCTCCTCTTCTCTAGTTGGGTCCCCCTATTTAAATTTGTCCCTCCAGCCACTTGCTGATCCCCCCAGTTGTGGTGGTTGGTGATGGTTCTGATTTTGAGGGCTCATATCCCTTCATGGATGATCTAGATGAGGACTACTCTGATTTCTTGGATCTCAAAGAATTGGTTGTTTCAATGAAAAAATGCTCCTTATCCCAAACTGCTAGTGCCATCTCCAAACCAAACTTTACCATTAAAAGGAAGAAGGGCCACAAATTTGAGGCTGAGAAACTCTATATCGGAGGTAGAGATGTCATTGATGATGGTACACAATGGACAATGGATTCCCTCCTCACTAGGAATATGAGAAAGGGGAAGGTTAAAAAGGCTTTTTGAGTTGTCTGTTGGGGTGGTGGCATCAACATGTGTTGTTTTTGGTTGTAGCTTGGTATCCATTGTTTAATTATTCCTTGTGCTCTCATTTAGTTTTCTTAGGTAGATTTAGGCTTCTCTAGTCTCTATCTTTTTTGTGCTCCCCATTCGTGGGTTTGAAGTGGTCATTATTATTTTTTTTTTATGTAGTGGAAGTGGGCCCTAACACCACACTTGAACTGATAAAAAAAAAGTTGTGTGATGACATAAACATCACTTTTTAAAAATGGTGTTTAATACAAAAATAAGTTATTAAAAGTTACGTAAAAAAATCATAATTTATTTTTAAATTCTTTAAAAAAAAAAAAGAATCTACACACAAATCCTCACAAATCACTCATTCACATAATCTCTAAATTATTTATGGTTTAGTTTCTATAGTTTTCATAAAGTCAAATTTTGTAAAAAAATGTTGATATTAATGTCCTACTTTGGCCAAAAAGTGGGAGATGAGTTGACCCACAGCTTCGTTCATAGTTGTCTCTCCATAAAGGATTATATCATTGATGAATTGGAGATGAGTTAGTAGATCAATGTTCCTTGCTACCATTAGGCCTCACCACTTTTTGTTCAAATATTGAACCTCAATCATGTGGCTAAGAGCCTCAACCATTAGCATAAACAGAAATAAGGAAACGGGATCCCCGTGTTGTAATCCATTAGAGATTTCAAAGAATCTGCATGATGTGTCATTGACAAGCATTGAGAAGAATATTGTAGAGATACAATAAAAAATCATTTCCAACCAATTGCCACAAAAACCAAAGCTCTCTAAGACATTCATTAAAAATCACCATGTCATGGGATTTACTTACATCCAATTTGATCATCATACTCTTTTTATAGTCACAATTGATTGAATGCAGTGCTTTATTCGCGACAATAATGTTATCTGCAATTTCCCTTCTAGGAGTAAATCCTCCTCGATAACCAAATATGATATACCCAAAGACATGCTTCAACCTTGAGGCAAGCATTTTTGTTATGATTTTGTAGATAGTGTTGCATAAGGATATAGGTCAAAAATCATCGAATGTCTTGAAGTCTTCCTTTTTTGGAATTAGGGCAATGGCAGTGTTCATATCCTTGATAAAGCTCTTATTATTTTAGAAATATTTTGTAATTTCTAATATTTTTTTCCCTAATAAATGCCAACACTTTTGGTAAAACAAGGTGGGAAAGCCATAAAGCCTTGGCGCCTTGTCAGGGTGCATCTCAAAGGTAGATCACTTTAGTTATTCCTCAGTAAAGGGCATGGTGAGTAAATAGTTTTGTTCCTCTATGATTAACTTGGGGATGCAACCAAGAACATCCCCCAAATCATACAAGTCAAAATTATCTTCTGAGGTTAGAATTTTTTGGAAGTAGGTAGTGGCCACCCTTGCACATACGATGGATTAGAGAAGTGATTACCATCCACATCCTCAATACATGTTATCTTGTTGCATATACTCCTAACTCTGGTTGAGTTGTGGAAGAATTTAGTGTTTAGGTCGCCTTCCTCAAGCCAAACTTCTCTGGACTTAGATCTCCAGAACTATTCCTCTCGTGCCAATATCTCCATCTGTTCTGCAACCAAGGATTTATCTTTTGTGAAGTCTACCTATTACGTACCATATTAAATTACTTGCTCATTTAGCCCCTTTAATTCTTTTTCAATTCTAGATTTTTTCTACAAATATTTTGTCGAAGGATTGTTGGTTCCACTCCTTTAATTTATCCTTCATAAATTATAATTTGCACATAAATTTGTAGCTTTTAGTGCTAATTCTCCTTGGTGCATTCGATCACCATTTCTCCAATAGAGGTATCAAGTCTGACCTTCTTAGCCACATTTTTTCAAATTTAAGCAAACATTTCGTTGGCCTAGGATCAGTGCATATGCTCAGTTCTATAGGGTAATGGTCAAAACCTGATATTGGGAGAATACTAACCGAGACAAAGAAAAATTCATAAAGCCAAAGATCATTGTAGAAGAATCAGTCTTTTTTTTTGAGATGTTGGTAAAGCCAGCACGATGATTGGTCCATGTTGTAACATGCCCATTGCTCTACCTAGTAATTTTACTAAGTTTTACCCACAAGTGAAAAGTATATGCATCTAACATAATGAGCAATAAATTTTTTCTTTTCTATTCAATAATAAATGCACCATTTGAAACATAACCTTTCCAAACTTTTCCATTGCATAACCAAAGTATCATTTCAAAAATATAAGTATGATTTCACTTTACATAAATATATTCAAGATAATATTTCACATTTACAATTTCCATATAGATGGACACATGATTACATACATAGCTTCAATGAGCTTACAAGAAATAGAAATAGAAATGGTCCAAAATGTCCTTCTCCCAAATCTTGGCCACTAATTGCATGAAGAGAAGCATCACTCAAGTGCTTTTCCACCAGCCATGGACGTATTGTGGTCCCCCACACATATACCAAACTTGGTAAGATGGTCCTCCCTTCGATGAAGAGATTGGTTTGGTAACCTCATCCTTCAAATAGCCTCTCCTGATCATAGTGATGTGTCCTACATATCTAGAGCTACCATAATGTCTACATCTACATGTATGATTACCTCAACCTTGAATGCAAATTGGATCATGTTGATGACGATGTTAGTCGCACACCAATAGACAGATAAATCCTCACAGACACACCATGGGAACCTATCTTTCTTGAAAGATTGAATCGAGATGACCTAAATCTTAAGCTAACTCAACTTAATCCCAAGGATTGTTTATGTCAAGTCTTGATTGCACTAGCTTCATTCAGGGTTCATTGTGATAATGTTGTTAAACACGAGGGATAAACGGTTCTTCTGGTTTTGAAAGGAATTAGAAAGATATGAAATAATCTCAGTCCAGTCATTCAACAACTTCATGAAATCAACAAATTTGTAATAATATTTCATGAACTTCAAATAACTTGCACTTATCCAAGTAGATTTACTTTTAAGCATTCATCAATATCATGGAATCAAAAGATTTACAATAAAAATCCTTGCTTTCATCACTTTTTTGGAAAATTTTCTAAAATTTAAACATCTATTCTAAAATAAAGCATAAAAAATTACTGAAAAAGTAAAAATTTTCCCAAATATTATTCATGCATGCCTCAAAACAAAACCAAACTAGAGAAAACCATTCCATACATCACCAAATTGCTTCACAACTAGGCACAGAATGATGTGAGATTTTAAAGAAAAGGGGGATTATTTACCACCGGATAATGTCAGTATGCACCCTTAAACAATGCAGCACACAGTCTTGTTTGATAGGAACAAATAATTGGCTACATAAGATTTCATATTAGGAAATAACTTTCAAATTGGCTCTAATATTGATTAACTTCTAATGATCTGGAATGGAACAAAAAATAGGAAAAAGAACAAAACTTGAAAAAGTTTTGGTTCTCCAACATCCACAAATTTTGAACTTAAAAAATAAAATAAAGTAGTAAACGACCTTTTATAGAAACAAGGCCCCAAAGAGTTTAAACTTAGCCCATCAAAGAGAATCATAAAAATAAATTAAAATGTAGCATGTGGCAGGTGCCAGTTGTCATCTGAACATTCTAGGCAAAGTCAAAACTTTGACTTCTTCATCAACAATAATCTTCAACTTCAAGCTCCAATTCACAAACACTTTGCTTAAAACAATATTATCGGTACTTTTCAAAAGCTCTAGAATTGGCCACCTTTACCAGGACCAAGAACAGACTTGTAAATTCACTTCAAAACCATATCGATGCACAAAACCTCTGGCATCTAGTATATGTTTTTCTAACCATCTTTATTGAACTTTGGATCCAAATACTCATCTTTTCCTTTCCTCTATTGTTGCTCCCAAAAAGTAACCAACACTTGATGCATACGTTCCTTTGAAACTCCTTGAGTCACTTTCCAACTTTACTTAAGCCTAGCATAATCTTTTGATATTTCAATGATGTTTTCATTCCTCTGCATCATTTTTGCTTCATATTTAACCATAACATTCCTGCACTTTATAATTTCATTTATAACCTCCTGACTCAATGAATAAACAAGGTCCTTATTCACTCTTTCAAGCCATTCCTTGAAATCTTTTACCTCTTTATCACCTTTCCCTAAAGTACAAGGGTCACAACTTTGTTGTGCTAACATTTCAATAAAATTTTCATCTCTATCATTCAACTTCTTGTATCTTTCAGTGACCTTTTCAAATCCTTCTACACATTATAGCAAAGTGTCACTTTCCCAATTCACTTTTTTTCTCCGCTTCTCAAATATCAGAAACTCTTGTTTCGTGGTTATCTTTTCATTAACCAACTCTCAGAAATCTATTTGAATACAAGCTTGTAACTTTCACCTTTCTGCATCTGTCTATTCTTAGTGAAATCGACATTCTCCTTCCAATCTTTTGGACTTTTCACACCAACGGTATGCCTCCTTATGTTTCCTAATTGCATCCTTAATTAACTCTTCTCCTTGCCTCACCAAGTACTCCATCCATTCTTCAAAGATGCTTAACTTATGGTGGGGTGTTGCAATGGCATCTACTTGATCCTTAGACATAAGTACTGGATTTTTGGGTAATTCAATTTGTGCTTGATCAAACTAGGCTAATGACTTGATAAAACCTTCTAGGCAAGCAATACACTCCTTTATCTCTCTTTTCTTTTGTTTACTCTTTTGTACCCTGGTGATAGTTGTCTCTAAATTCACTTTCATTTCTTCTAATTCTTGTCCCCAAGATGAATGTCCAACATTAATTGTTGTTACCCTATAATCCCTAGGTGTTATCTCATGCTTTCTCTTATCTCCTATTGGAGTAGCTATTTGGAGTGTTATTCCTCCATTTTCATTCCTCTTCATAACATGCCTTATCTTCTCTCTACCTCTAGGTTTAGGGGTCTCTATTTCTTGTATTAAACTTCTAAGATCCAGAGGCACCAGTTCCACCTCTAATAGTGGAGACATTTCCCTGACTAGCCATTCAAGTGCTTCTTCACTCTATTATGCCTCTTCAAAATTTCTTTGTTCCTAATTATCTACATGTTCAGGAACTTCTCCTCTTGAACTATCAACATTTCTTGTCAAACATCTCAGAACTTGAACACCTTCAGTCCTCACTAGCATGGATTTCGGATTATCTTGATTTATCATTGTCTCTTCCTTCTCGAGACTTATATTCTCATGTCCTTTTGTGTGTTCAATATTGGTCCTAGGGGCATCACGTTCCTGTTGTCTTGAAACATCAAGATTCTCTTCATTTCTTACTACACTACCCAAGGTTTGTCGTGTTTAGGACCTTCATATCCAATGGATTCATCTGGCTAAATGTGGGGAGCCCAAATTTGTATACAATCCCTTTTATAAAGAGGTCTGCATAGACTCTCCCTTCTTTATCAACAGCCTTCTTGTTTGGGTCATACCAATTCCTACATTCCATTACCAGTTTAGGGGCTTCCATTCCTGGTGGAAACCCTCCTGCCAAATGCAGCCCACTTGCAATAATGTTCTTCACGCACTGAGAAGCATTCTCTTGTTCAATTTGTGTAATGAATTCAATATCAGTAAACCATCCTAGATGAGTGTCGGTAATTATCCCATCGATTGATATGGCTTGTGAAATAGGGTACTTGAATTCCTCATTTGGCTTCCTTCTGGAAGTGCTAATATTTTCCTAGGTTTCCTGCATTATTAGTAGATATGTGCCTTGTGTGCAAGTTAGGGTTAAATCTAACCACTCATTTTCAATAATTCACAAAACTTTCAATCTGCAATTAGGTTAAATTCATTTCAAAATAATCAACATTTTAATTACCAAACTAGGGGAAACACCATCTATCCTAAGTCATGCATGCATAGAAAAATATAATAGAATTTTAGTTATTTGAATCATACCTGGTTTTGTTGATGATATGATTTTCTCTCTGAATGCGATCTCAAAACCCTTGGTAGCTGTGTTCTTCAGCTTCTCGAGGTTTACCTTTCTTTGTGCACCATAATCTTGGTTTTAATTATTCAATGTCCTTACAGGTGAGTAGTATGGCGCAAGGTAGAGTGTTATGAAGAAAATCCATGCTCAAGGTGGTTCCAAGTACATGTGTCGTTCACCACCTTCATTAATTTCCTTTTACAATGCATTAATTTCCCTAAACAAAGGTGCAATCATGGTGGATTAGGGTTCAAATCACAAACACCTCAGTTTCTGCATAGGGCCCACCATTAGAGAAGAAGACGATGCAGAAGGCTTACATGTCACTTCAATTCTTATGAGGCAAAGGCTTTATAAGAAAATCCACCTTTGGATACTGTAAGAGAGGGGGATCGACCACGTCAAGGCCCCAGGTCATTGAGAGCCAAGAGCAAAAGGCTGCCCTAACCTACCTCACTCTAAAGGAATGTTTTAAATGAGGGATGAGAATGATGAGGACTATAAGGCCCTGCAACAACTCTTCAAACCCGAAATCTAAACTAGGGCTAGGCAAGCTAGTTTTTTGGTTCAACATTGTACCTCAAGTAGCTCTCTGCCCGAGGATGGAAGCGCGGTTCCAAGACGACAACGCAATGCGCTGGCGTCTCTTAGGTGCGCTAGCGTTCATACAATCAAAGGACCAAAAACATAGTATGAACTACCAGAAAACAAGTTGACGGCCTAGCTAGTCACTTATAAGGGAACAAAATAGAACTATGAAGTAGGAAAGATACAGATGAATATGATAAAGTAAATATATGAAGGCTAAGGTGACAAAGATTATCTCACAAAGATGATTGTTCACCAACTAGCTCCAAATGCACATCCACCTACACACAAGAAAGAGGGAAAATTGTTGGGGGCTGTATAGGGGTCTGCCTCAGACAAACCCCTATTTTGGTGTTTCCACCTCCACAGATAGCCAAGATAGCAACGATAGAGAAATCTATGATAAAGAAGTAAACAAGAAAGTACATGAGTAACACTACATAACAGTATGAAGCTACTCAACCAAATTGTAAAGGAGAGGATAGAAACATTACCACCTCCACCAAGATCTCACTAGCCAATGATGGAGAAAGAAGGCTTGAACAATTACCAGAGCCTCAACTACGATGAAGGGAGGTGTTGCAAAACCTCAAACCCACACTACAATGGCTTTTTCCACACTTGCTTTATGGAGTTGACAAAGTGTTGTTGTTGTTGCAATGGAGTGCTAAACTACTGTTGAGAGTGGAGAATGAAGGTGAATGCTTGAAGATTTCCAAAAGGGATTGAGTTACATGAAGAATGAATCTTTTTGAAGGTGAGGTGAGGAGAATAAGGCATTTTTTGGGTCAGTTGTTTGAAGAGGGATGTTACAAATTGTTGCCAATAGGAAGTGCAACGCCTCTGCCAACTTCAAACGTAGGAATCTGTTAGGGACGTAAGTGTGTCACGTGGAAGTCTGTGCACCACGTGTGCATCCTCAAAAAATATTCTTCTACCGATACAATAGACAAATTCCAAGTGGAAGGAAGTTAGCCAACTGATGTGGAATTTCACCTTCGGATATGGTTTTCTAAGGTGAGGAAGTGTAAAAGGGGAATTTGTGTAAGGGGTGCAAATTTGCTCCTATACATTTTTCCCCCACTTTAGCAAGCACGAATACTGATGAGTGCTTCAGCAAAGTAGATCGTAAAGGTAGTAGGGTTAGAAATGTATACCTGAATTGTCGAGGAAGTAGACCGCAATCTAGCGAACTCAAGAGTGTAGGACAAGCAAAGGACTTCATAGCCCCACAAAACTATGAAGTTATAGATTGAAAGCGTTTTATAGGCCCACAAACCTACAAGGAGGTGACCCCCAAGATCTCTCACATGAAGGAATCCCCAAGAATTAAGCACCTCATAGGTTCACAGACCTACAAGGAAGGTTTCCTCCAAGATCTCTCACATGAAGGATACCCAAAAAAGCACCTTATAGACTCGTAGACCAACAAGGAAGGTGTCCTCCAAGATCTCTCACATGAATAAAACCCAAAAAAGCACCTTATAGACCCATAGACCTCAAGGAAGGTGTCCTCCAAGATCTCTCATATGAAAGAAACCCAAAGAAAGCACCCTACAGACCTGCAGACCTGCAAGGGAGTGACCCCCAAGATCTATCGCATGGAGGAAGCTCAAAAGAAGCGCCCTACATGCCTCTGGCCCTGTAGGGAGGTATTCCCCCAAGATCTCTCACATGGAGGAAACCCAAGGAAGGGGACTCCATAGATTTTGAAAGTGGCTTCATAGGTGCACCTACAAAGCGAAAGCGACCACACAATCAAGTAAGCTGGTGCAGGAGCACCTAGTTGGTTTCATGCCTCCATGAGGCAATTTTGTCATTTTTGGTTTTGGTTTGTGTTTTCCTTTGTAATAAGGTAATTTTGACCATGTCACATGTGTATTGGTCCTTTTTAGGTTTCTAGGAGGTTGGTGGGGTCAAATTGTTACATTTTGCAAAAGTTATCAATTCTTGCAAATGTTGTCATGTTGAAGAAAATGCAAAAATGGAAATATGAAGGGTCAAAAGGTGAAAATAATGTAAAGAATCAATTTTTTTTGGTTGGGGAGGCTTGGGTGTGTTTAAAAGGAATTTTTGAACATTGTGGAGAGGTTGGCTAATGAAATTTTGAATTTTGAATAGCAAAAGTTTTGTTTTCTTGTATTTAAAGAAAAAAATTATTGCTACAGACTGTAGTACGGCCTTGTACGGCCTGTGAATGATCTTTTAAGCATTGAAATTGATGGAGAATTGAATTAGCTACATTTTGGTTTTTGTCTCATAGGATTTTATTAAGTTTTGAGGATTTTATAGTAGATTTTCTGGAAGTTGCCTTGAAACCTTGAATTTGAGGGTTTGATTGAATAAAATGGATTTGTGAGCCATTCCACCTAGTGAAAAATGCTCTAACTTGGTGGAATGGAAGATTTGGGTGTAGGTTTTATTTTCATGTGGTTTTCAGGAGAAAGGGAGGTAGATTGATAAAGTTCTTGTGATGCCCTAGATAGAAAACTCATGGTTTTAGGCATATGAAAGTGGCTAAGAGTTAGGGTTTGATAAAGAATCATTGGAAGGGTGTGGGAATCGATTTGGTAAGCTTGTGAAGACCTAATAATACATGTTGGGTGCTATTTAATGAAGAATGGAGGATTGGATTTAGTGGAACCAATAATTGACCTGTCAAACAAGCCTAATTAGGCCATTATTCAAACGTAGCAGTCAATTTTTGGAGGACACTTTCTGAAGCAACCATAGTTTATTTCACAATATATTATGTAATCCCTTAATGGGTACTCAAATATATGTTTATATTTTGGAGGTCTCACTTATATTAAAATCTTTTCCCATTTTTGTCACTTTGTTGTCCTACTAGGTTTGAAGCCCGTTTGTGAAGGAAGTGTGAACAAATTCTGGAGTCTAAGGTTCTAAAGACCTTTTTAGGTCCTAACATGCCATTTTTAGTCTACCAAGGATGTCCCACTAGTTGGATAGACGTCTGGTTGTAAAAATCCACATTTGGCACTTTGTAGCATTGTTAGGTGCATACCTTGCATGTGTAAACCTTGAACTTGTGAAGAAACCATTTTGTTTATTGTGTTAAGACTTTGGGGAAGCATTGATTGAGTGTGTGAGACCTTTTGATACCATGATCTGCATCATAAGCGAACAGTCACACAGACTGTCGATAGATTGGAAATCTTTCAAAGGGGTCCCTCAGAAACGCAGTGTGAAGAAAGGGGTCCCTCAGGAACCTAGCGTGAAGAAAGGGGTCCACTCAAGGGACACATTGTTTGAAAGTGGGAAAGAGATTCTTTTTCTCAAATCGATTCAACATCAAGGAATCCTTTTGAAAGATGTTCACTTCATTAAGGAATTTGAAAGGAAGAAAATTCCCCCTTGCGAGGGGAAGGTCGAAGTTGCTCCCACCTCAAAGAAAAGGTCTCAAGTTCTTTCTTTATGAACCCATGATGAAGGAAACATGTTTTGTTAGGGTTTCCAGTCAAGAATGTGATTCTCAAAAAATGTTTGCAAAGATTCTCAAGAAAAGATTCATCTTAAATGAATACATTTTTTGAAAATCGAAGTGTTATAGAAATGGCATTGTCACACATGAGAGGAACAACTCAAGCAAAGAAGAGAAAAAGGAAGGAAAAAGAGAAAAAAAAGAGATAAACACAAACAAAGGGCACACGGGTAGCTTGATATTTCGAGGTCAAAACTTCACATAAATATATATAAGTATAATAATAGTATATAAAATGAATTGTCATCAACCCCCTACTATATCAGACCATGTGAAGAATGCATGAGAAGAAAAAGTAAAAATAAAAAAATAGGTCAACATGGAAGGGAAGCCTAAATTCCCCCAACACTTTGCATCATCCCCAATTTTCCAAAAATCAAGTCACAAACATGGAAGAATGATGATACACATAGAAGAAGGTTTGCAACACAAAAATCACACCTATATCCAAGCACCAACAAGGGTGACAAGGGTCATCCAAGAACACATAGCACAATCATGGGGGAACACATCACACACACACACATCTACTCTAAAGATAAAGAAGGGGCCTCCCCCTAACACTGATCGACCAAGAGGTCATCCACTTCCCACTCTAGATCATCATAAGGGGAAGGAGGATGAGCCTATAGTGGTGGAATGTTAAGAGAAGGTGTTGTTGGCCCTCCCACAACAAGGGATAAGGAACAGGGCCCCACAAGGTCCCCTCCATTAAACTCTTGTGGAGCTAAGGTCAATGACTTTGCGAAGATCGCTGACAAGGCTGAAACTTCATCCAGAAAGTTATACATGCACTTTACAGGAGTTCCATGTTTTACCTCAATGGATGGAGAGGACTGCGCTCGAGATTCATCGCTAGGCTCACAGAGTGATTTGGGAGCAGTGATGAACTTAGGGGAAGCCGAGACTGGTTCCATCACTAGGACAAAACAAGTCAGCGCAGGTGGACTCCTCTTATGTCCTTTGTTGCTGGAAGGACCACTCTCCACCTTCTACTTTGTCGGAGGATGTGAACTCCCCACAGACGAGGTGAGGGGTGTGAAGGAAGAGGAGGAAGAGAAAACCGCAGTAGATACCACCGAATTGTTCAGCATATCTACGGGTTTCAGGAAAGGCAAGAAATTTGAAAGGGACATCAACAAAGGCAGCTCCACCAAAGGAGTGATGAACACCTGCACCTTTTTAGTGTTAGGCGCATTCATACTCACAGCGAAAGCCGAAAGCGATGCAGAGCTAGATTGAATGGAAGCAGAGGGGAGGAGAGAGGAGGATGCGGCAAGAGGCCCTGAAGCAAGGGTGGTCATCTCCTCTTCCTTCCTCTGTAAGGCGACCTGCTCAGTTGTGAGAGCTTGTCACCAACACTTGCGCTCGCACGCAAGGCAGTTCCTACGACTCTTCGAGCTAGGGGCCAGAGGCTGCGAAGGAGCAGAAGGCTCCTGCTCAGCCATGGGAGTATCCACTACAGTCATTTTTGGTGAAGGAATAAAATACTAATTGAGAGCAGGAGGAGCAGGTTGGGAGACAGCAGGGGAACTCAACTCTAGTGCCTCAACAGTGAGCATCTTCTCGTTTACTGCTTTAGGAGCAAAAGCGGCAGGAGGCCACAGAGGCCGAGACATAGAAGATTCCCCATGGGAATTTTTCTTCCTGCTATACCAAATAGGCCTAGGCTTTGTGGGAAAAATAGGAAGCTCGAATGAGGGACGCTTAGGCTTTCACCAAGAGGGCACCATAGGATTCTCCCACAAATGTGGAGTGGAATCTGATGGTGCCACAGGAGGGTGAGAGGAAGTGTTAGGCCTAATAGTGGAAGAGGAAGAAGGAGGATCTTGGGACCACTTCTCTTCTTCTCTTCTACGTCCCTTGGTGGCATCATTGTCAGCTTTTAAACAAGCCCTATGTCAAACAGCATAAGGCAGTGGAGGGTATCTCACTCTCGACATTAGGTGCCCTCTCTTGTAGTTCTGATAAGTTCGATACAAAAGGTCCTTCCTAGGCGGAAGAGGACCAA
Source organism: Sequoia sempervirens (assembly GCA_007258455.2). Classification (NCBI taxonomy): domain Eukaryota; kingdom Viridiplantae; phylum Streptophyta; class Pinopsida; order Cupressales; family Cupressaceae; genus Sequoia; species Sequoia sempervirens. The sequence continues at coordinate 267,394,093 of VDFB02000015.1, forward strand.
TGGGCGTAGGCCAATAGTAATCCAAGGAGTAACTACCACGGGCAACCAGTGGTTTATAACCGGTGTCATGAATTACATGCACGGAACCCTCGTGGATAAATTTTAAACATTTATGCACAACCGAGGGTACTGCATTCATAGCCACTAACCAAGGGATACCCAACTCCACTCTAAAGATTTCAAACCCAGTGATTATGTTGAATAGAAGCTTCACGGATTTAGGTCCAACCAAAACCAACAAGACAATACTACCCAAAGGAGGTACGGAAAGTCCGTCATGCATGTGAATGGTGCTCATAGGTGCATCATACCCATCTTTATGCAAAAAGTTGATCATCATGATCTCCTCAGTTATGATGTTTACTTGAGACGTTGGATCAACGAGAACACCTACTACGATGTTTTCGTTGATTCGCACAAGGATGTAGAGAGGAGATGGTTCCCTATTAAAACCCATTTCCAGATCCTGCGAGGTGAAGGTTATGCCAATACCACTGCTCACATGCTATGCAGAGGGGATAGGTTGATGCGGGAAAGAATCCATCACATGCAATAAACGACACTCTCACATAGTCTCCTAAAGGTTGCAAGATAGGACAGTGCCCAATTAAGGTTTTGTTACGCAACACTTTCAAAACCTTCCAACTAAGCCTACTAGGGGTCATAGGTTGGGTTGTAAGGAAAAGGCCTCACAACACTCACACCTACAACACTCCTAGAATACGAGGAAAGGAGCTTTCAATATCGCAAAACGAAACCAAAATGGTTCATGTCAGGTTCACCAAAAAATGTAAGAGAGGGGGAATGACCACATCAAGGCTCTAGGTCACAGAGAGCCAAGAGCAAAAGGCTGCCCTAATTTACCTCACTCTAAAGGAATGTTTCGAATGAGGGATGAGAATGATGAGGACTATAAGGCTCTACAACCACTCTTCAAACCCCAAATCTAAACTAGGGCTAGGAAAGCCAGTTTTCGGGTTCAACACTGTACCTCAAGTAACTCTCTACAGGTGATCCCATAATAGTGGTTTACAATTTTTGGCCAAACTGGACACTGGAATTATTATTTTTAACTAAATCTTCACATTCGGGCACCTATAGCGGCTAAAATGTGAGCAATTTGAAGATGGTGCAAACTAGAGTTTCATCAAATTTTGTCTATAGATTCTAAAAATATTTTTTTCAAAATTTTTGGAATCAAATTGCACTTATTTTTCCATCTCCCATAAAAATAGAATTTTTTCAGAAAATAACATTTTTAAAAAATGACGCACACCGTATAACGCATAACTGTTTTTCCATGAAGGATAAAATTCTAATTCTTTCAAATTTACATTTGTAACTCTGATATCTAGTGCTTCCACTTGGTTAGATAGTTTTTTATTGAATATTTTTTCCTTAATCAAGTTTCAAAGTCAAACAAATTACAATTCGGCAGACTCAGATAACGCTTAACTTTTTTTGTATATGTCAAAATTTTTTTTTTTTTTGTTGGATCAAGGACTTCAATATCTGGTGCACTCATATTTTTCAATTTTTTTTTTTGATAATTTTCTATTTTCCACATGTGAAGAACAAAGAAATTTATTTTCGATGAAAAACCTATGTTTAATAAAACTTAAAAAACAAATACATAACAAAACCAAAACATATTAAAATTATATTCATTGGATAGCTTGTTCTGAGGAATACCATAATCATTTGAAATAACCTTTAAATGAATTCATTTGATCCCCCAAAATCTAAATCAAAAGTGATTTTTTTATCAACATTTTGATAGGTGTAAAGGAGACACATTTATAGGTATGGTTTAAAACTAGTGAGGTTATATCCAAGGGGGTTTGATCTAAGGTGATTTGATCAAACCCTCTTCAATTGGAATCCTTAAAATAGAACTTTTTAAGGCTTAAATCATTATATTTTCTAAAAATATGTGATTTCAGCTAAAATTCGTTCCTCTCAGGAATTGTAAACCACTATTATGACAGCACCTCTACTCGAGGACAAAAGTGCAGATCCGGGACGATAGTGTGGCGCACTAGTGTCTCTTAGGTGCATTGGCATTCGTACGATTAGAGGACCAAAAGCACAGTATGAACCGCCAAAAAACAAGCTGATGGCCTAGCTAGTCACTTCTAAGGGAACAAAATAGAACTATGAAGTAGGAAAGATACAGACGAATATGATAAAGTAAATATATGAAGGCTAAGGTGACAAAGATTATCTCACAAAGATGCTCATTCGCCAGCTAGCTCCAAATGCACATCCACCTACACAAAAGAAAGAGGGAAAATTATTGGGGGTTGTATAGGGGTCTGCCTTAGTCAGACCCTCATTTTGGTGTTTCCACCTCCACAGACAATCAAGATAGCAACAATAGAGAAATGTATGATAAAAAAGTAAAGAAAGAAATTACACGAATAACACTACAAAACAGTATGAAGCTACTCAACCAAATCATAAAGGAGAGGAGTGAAACGTTACCACCTCCACCAAGATCTCACTAGCCAATGATGGAGAAAGAAGGCTTGAACAATCACCACAACCTCAATTGCGATGAAGGGAGGTGTTGCAAAACCTCAAGCCCACGTTGTAATGGCTTGTTCCACACTTGCTTTATGGAGTTGACAGAGTGTTGTTGCTGCAATAGAGTGTTAAACTGCTATTGAGAGGGGAGAATGAAGTTGAATGCTTGAAGATTTCCAAAAGGGATTGAGTTTCATGAAGAATGAAGCTTTTTGAAGGTGAGGTGAGGAGAATAAGGCATTTTTTGGGTCGGTTGGTCGAAGAGAGACGTTACAAATCATTCCCAATAGGAAGTGTAATGCCTCTGCCAACTTCAGACGTAGGAATACGTCAGGGTCGTAAGCACATCATGCAGACGTCTACGTGTCGCATGGGTGTCCATGACAAATATTATTCTACCGACACGACAGACAGATGCCAAGTGGAAGGAAGTTAGCCAACTAATGTGGAATTTCACCTTCGGATTTGGTTTTCTAAGGTGAGGAAGTGTAAAAGGGGAATTTGCATAAGGGGCACAAATTCGCTCCTATACAGATACTTAACAATTAACAATCAAAAAAGGTTTGAATCATCTGCCATCAGTCTTTGAAAAGATTATCAGGATCTGGGACTTTTACCCACTAGGTTCATGAGATTTGGGTGCAAAGGGAGACCCAAAACCAAGTTCAAGTGGGACCAAATCAATTTAAAACATATTCGCAACAGAACCTTCAGTTTCTAGTTTTTGGTTTCAAAGAAAAGTAAATGTGACCATCAAGCCAACCAACAAAGAAAAGGGGAATGCACGCACCGGGATAAATCATTCGGGTGATGACACATCAGGCATGACTTACCACCTAGGCAAAAATCAAAACTTGTCAAAGATACAACATCCTTAGAGTAACAACATCAACTCCTGGGACCTGTAGGTCTGGTAAATTGATAAGACTAGGGAAAAGATTTTGCAACATTCCAAGTCTAGTTAAGACAAGAACTTAGGCAGGGACCAAGCAAGTTGAATCAAAACTTTCCATTTTACCATTTCCTCCAAAAGAAGCACACCAAAGCAAGCAAAAGCAAAGGAAGGGAAAGAAAAGCAAAAGAAAAAGGGAGGTCCACATTTTTTTGAAGAGAAAAATGGGGTGTGTTGTGAGATCACATAGTGAACTAACAGTGTAGGCAGTGGCTACCTACACTACTTTGGCCAAAGATTCATCACCCAATAACTTTGAGTGAGGGCATCTATTCACCACATTTAATTGATCGATTTGTATTGACCATTAGTATTTTATTCTAAGGTTATCTCCTTTCCCGTGGATTATCCAACCCCAGGAATAACCTACCCATTAACTCATATCTAAATGACATTGCTACAAGTATCCCAAAACAACTATGTCTTATGCTACACACCTAGAATTTCGTCATACTATGTATAGCATTGACATTCTACATATAGTATAAATAGTATACAATCATATAAAACCCAATATAGTATAAATATCTATATACATATAAACCCAAAAGAAAGGTTTCACAATACAAGAAACAACCAAGAAAGATTCAAAAGACGTGCAAGCATCATAACACACATAAAAGATAATCTTTCCAAACATGGCAACATAATAAACAATCTTTCCAACATAATAACAAAGGACAAAAAATCAACATGCCTATTCAAAGCTCCAACCAATTATTTTTCCCTCCTAGCTTAATGTCTCAAGCTTGCTTGCAACTTCCTCAAAGTACAACTCAGATTCTACTACTAGCTTCTCACTAAATCTCTCAACAATACCAATGCAAATAAACAAAACAAATCTCTAACTCACAAACTCTCAACTCACTTTACACAAAAATTGTAGCAGAATAACAAAAGGTAATTAGATTGAAAAGTGTAGCAATTAGTAGAATGAGCACCTTTATTTATACTTAAAAGTGAGCAACCAAAGGCTACAAACAAGTTAATATTTTTGCCACCTTTCTATCCTCATGCATAGTCTTCCCATGTGGCAAAATCTTCTACATATTGATCCCATTGGACCTTGTATTGCAGAACCTCTATGTTACATAAGTGGAGCTTACGTGTTTCAAGCACCTTGAGAGGCTTGATTGTTACCACCCCTGGGTCCTGTACCTGTAAAGCATTCCAATCAATAACATGGTTATTTCCTGGTATATACTTTTTAAGATACGAGACATGAAATACGTTATGCATCTTGGCAAGAGCTGGTGGCAAGGCAATTATATACACGACATGGTTGATTTCCTCAAGAACCTCAAAAGGACCCACATATTGCGAAGCTAGTTTGGATGACTTTCTAAACTTGATAGAACTCTTGTGAGGTTTAACTCTCAAAAAAACCTTATCCCCTACTATTAAATTCCTAGGTACTCATTTAGAATCAACATAAAAAATTTGCCTATCATTAGCTTCTGCTAACCTCTACTTAATAATTCTAACTTGTTCCTCCATTTCTGATAACAACTCTGGCCCAAGGCTTATCCTATCTTCTAGCTTATCCCAACTTATAGGAGTTTGAGACTTCCTACCATATAATGCTTCAAATGGATCCATATTGATTGCAAAATGATAGGAGTTATTATATGCAAACTCTACCAAAAGTAGGTAATCTTCCCACTTGTATTGTTGATCCATACAATGCATCCTTAGTAGGTCCTCTAATACTTAGTTCACTCTTTCAGTTTTCCCATCTGTTTCCAGATGATAAGAACTTATGCTCAATTGAGTTCCAAGTGAAGAAAACAAGGCTTGCCAAAATATAGATGTCACTTGAGCATCCCTATCATAAATGATCTTTTCAGGAATCCCATGCAATCTAAATATCTCTTGAATAAACTTATGTGCTATTATAGGAGCTCCATTTATTAGATTCCCTGGTATGAAGTGAGCTACCTTTGTGAGCTTTTCAACCACTACTAGAATGCCATTGTGCTTATTCCTTGACATAGGGAGATCTTGCCCAAAATCCATACTAATAATTTCCAATTGCTTTCTAGAACTTCATGTGGATACAATAGACCTACAGGATAACGATGCTCTACCTTCACTCTCTAGCACTCTAAGAAAATTGCTACAAATCTCGTTGCATCCCCTTTCATGCCCTTCCAGAAATATAATGGCTTTACATTGGCTAACATCTTAGTTACACCAAGATGTCTTGAATATGGTGCATTGTGAACTTCTTTCCATACTTGGCTCCTTAATTCCCCAATGTTAGGTACATAAATCATTCCCTTAAATCTCAATAAACCATTAGGTTCAAAGTGATATCTCTCATACTTTCGATCTTGCGGATTGTCCATGAGTGCTTGCTTGACTTGTTCATAAAACTCATCACCCTTAAATTCACGCAACACTTGACCCTTGAAGTTAGTTTGGATTGATATCATCGAGGAGATATGCCTCCTAAAACTTAGGGTATCAACAACCTAATTCTCTTTCCCCTTGATATAATTGATGTTGAAATTGTCACACCCCATTTTGTCATGACTATGTTACTTTTACCTTCACAGGTAAATAGGATGATAAATGCAATCATGATTTTGATATTTTGATAAAAGAATGAAATATTGAAATAGGTATTAAGTTATTATTGCTTTGGAAGAGTAATTATGTTTACATTGATGATGAACAATGAAAGAATATGTATTATGGATGTTCTAATTGATGAAAGGAGATTTCATATGAATGCCTAACTACCTTTTCAATGTGTCGAGTTGGATGCAAGTACAGGTTCAATCCTCTAAAAGGGAGGGAAAGTATGACTCAAGAGAAGTGTTTGGTTGGGTAACCTTGAATGAATTCTAACTAAGCTTTTACACACCCACTGTTAGAATGGTCAAGTCAATAGTTTCAGGTAAGTGCCTTAGGTCATAGTCTTGACTTAAGGGAATAATTAGGTAGTCGTCCTTGCTTGAGATAGGTTGTCTATGTGGATTGAATTATGTGATTGAGTCTCTTTGATATGTGTGCGACCTTCTTGAGAGTTTATATGCATATCTACATCAATAAGTATATATATATATGTATACATCAAATGTATATATGTATATATGTTGAATGGCAACACATGCATATGATTATATAATATGCATAAGGGTATCAGTTGCATGTTTATGATATATGCATATATAAACACACTTTTTATCTACTTATCGATGAAGAAGAATACATATGTGTCTAATATTATAAATGTTAGATAATGTTATTGATATATATATAATGTGTATATGCATGTAGTTGATAAATGCATACATACCTATGTATATGTATTACTATAAGATATATCTTGAAATATATATATATAATTATATGATTGAATATGACTATGAATGTCTATATATATACATATATATACACATATATTTGAGGAGTTGAATATATATATAGTATATTATATTATACATATTGATCTATGAATATAGAGAACCAATTGTCATTATAAGAATTGATTTATAAGAATCGATAAAGATTGATATATATGCAATATTTGCATTAGTAGTAGCGTAGTGTGTAATAGTGCTTGGGAGTCATATTAACCATGCTTGATACTAAGCTGTGAGTTCAACATATTAATCAAAGCAATGACAGCACTGCTAATACCTGTTTAGGGACAACACAATGTATAAAGTGAATATAGCGCTACAAATTAAAGTACCATGCTAAGTAATAGAGGCCAATCCGTATATATTATGCAAAGTAATTAAAGGATGATTTATGCATACATTATGAAATGTATTGGAGGCCAAATTATACAAACTATAAAGTTCAATACATACAAGTCTATGCTTTAGTTGATGAAAGGTAGATATATGGCGCACTATATTATAGTGCCTAAGCAATTATAAAGGTGTATATATCATTTCAGACTAAGTGATGGTAAATTAAGTGATACTTTAGATTGTTGTGTAAGTTTTACAAACTGAAATATAGTGCAACGTATACTAGAGAACCAAGTCAAAATGCAGATGTAAATTGCACAAGAATTGAATCATACCATGTGTCGACCATTTAGCTTTGACTAAGTCAACTGGAAATGTGTTGCAAATCTATCTGAAACCTTTTCAAATGCTAAACCATGCCCTTAGGGAATAAGATGCAAACTTGGCGCAATGCTATGAAATAGCTGAATGTTGTAGAATTCTCTTATGATTGGAACCAATAGTTGTGTTTATAACATGTGCCTTTTTTAATGTGTCAACCTACTACATCAATCATTAGATCCATTTGTTGTGTTAAATCGATGAATATCCTCATATAAATTTGCCACCTTTCTTCTTATAAGCTGATTCAATTTTTAATGACTGAGAAGTGGCAATATATGAACCTTATTTGTAGCCTTAAAGAGTTGATTCTTGTGTATAAATATGGGTTGATCATTTCCCATTATTTACACTTTTCTTATACAATAGCACGTTGTCGTTCTATTGTAGTTTCAATTGAGAGATTATTATTTTTGTTGAGTCTTTGGTGAGTGAGTTTTAGTGAGACTAAGTAAAGGAAGGTTGATTTCCAAGTTGTTGAGCAAGAGGAGGATAATCTAGGAAACTCTATAGTTAATTGTATTAAGCATTGACAGGAAAGGGATACTATCCTATTCTATTTTATCTTCTAAACTGAAATATTGGTTGTCTTGTTGAATTGTTTGAAGTTGCATGAGAATGCTTGCATTAGGATGCTTGAAATAGAGTTATAATATATTTGCTTATAGGAAAGGAAAATAATATGGTTGTTATGATTTCCTTGTAAGTGTTTACATACTCCATAGTAAGGAGTGATTTCCTATCAATAGTATTTATATACTAGATTTAGCGAGTAGCTTGAGGGAGTGATGTAATACTCTTATATAGCTTATTTGGGAACTCATATCAGGTATCTATACATAGATAGATTACGCTTCATGTATAATGTGATATGTTTCAATGTCATGTAGCAACTTGACATTGTTAACTTATAATGCTAGGAAACCTTAGAGATGATAGGGTTTAGCTATACATCAATAGTATGAGGAAATGGTAGGAGGAATCATTGCTAATTTTTACTTGTATGATCACTTGATCATTGCTTTACTACTAAACGAAACCCTAGGTTGGGAGTAACCTATGGGGGTCTAGAAGTCTATTTGATTAATGATTGAAACCCTAGGATAAGAATTACCTACTAGGATTGGGATATTTACTTGATTATCCATTGGAACCAATAAGTTGAGAATAGCCTACTTGGATGGATTATGTAGTTGATCTTTGTTCAAAATACTTAGGTTTAGATTAACCTTCACAATCAAATTGATTGTTGATTATAAATTATATCCGGATTAGGGTATACTAAGGTTGAGACTCACTTATGTGGTTGAGTAGATCACTTGAGTTTATGAGAAACTATATGTTTGGAGACATGCATAGGATTACTTATTGAGTTAGAATTTCCACTTGATTAGTTACTTTACACTCTTGATATGAATTCATGTTGTTGAGAAGATTCTACTCTCTTAAATAACCCTTTTTACTAGGAAATTACACTCTCGAATGGAATCACCTATTGATATGATTATTCTTCGATTGAGGTTATTCATAGGTGTGGCTATACTCTTGATGAGAACCACTTAATAATGTGATATATTACTAAATGGAGTCAGTTAATTATGAATATTTAATCTATGATTAGATGAAGCTTATGTAGCTATATAAAGTTATACTTAGGACTAGGTTTTCTATTGAAGTAAATATCATGTTTATGCCAAGTTAATTGTAGACTAGATAAGCTCATATGTTATACCTAGGATTGGAATATCCATTGAAGGAGGTAACTTATGTTTAGGCTTTATTTGGTAGAGATACCATTATGTTTTGGGAAAATGGGAATAGGTTATTTTTGAGGTTAGGGATTACCTATAGAAGGAATTTACCTAAGCATAGTATATGAACAGTCATAATCCAAACCGGGCTATAGAAGTGTATGTGAATAGGAAGACTGTCACTTGAAGTATTGGGTGAGAATACTATGGAAAAAGTAGTGTAAATAGCCACTAGTTACACTGTCAATTCACTGTGTTCCTTTAAATGCATTCTAGTTCAAGATTTTCAACTCGTATGATTAGGTTTTGGTTTGTAGGGCACAATACTAAGCTCAGATAGGCTATTGTTATGAGGTTTACCAACCAAACACTTCGTTGAAGGGTAGGGCCATCTTACCATATGTGGTGGATGTGCGGGGGACCACATTTGAGTCTGTGGTTGGTAGAAAAGTGCTTGAGTGATGCTTCTCCTCATCAGTCGGCGACCGAGGTTTGTGAATATTTGCACCAGTATTGGGAATAGCTATAGTGTATGCACCAGGGAGTGGGGACATCCAAAATATATGCACCATTTCAACGACATCAAGACTAGTTTGTATATCTATTGCCAGAAGAAGCTCAAAAGAGATATGTATGAATTATGTACCCATTTATTTGGAAGATTGTAATCTTGAATGATAAACTTGAGTTTATTCAACATGAAATCTATGTTATGGAAAGATTTGTGAAATTACAGTGAATTGCAATGGAAGTTTGGGATAGTGTTTATTTCAAATATGTATGCAATTTACATTATGGAAAAGAAAATTTTTTATTGCAATGGTTTGGAAACATAGTTTATTTACTTGAAAGTGAAAATTTAGGAAATTTACTAGCAAGAACAGTCAACATGTAACAAAAATCATAATCAGATATCAATTCTAACCATCTCCTTTGTCATGCATTTAGATTAGGTTGAGTAAACAAATACTTTAGACCATGATGAGCAGTCTTTAGTTCAAATGGTTTTCCCAACAGATAATGTCTCCACATTTGTCATGCATATGGGTAATCCATCCATGAGCATGCGTAGGTATGTCTACCTATATATACTCATGTATATATTCACTCACATGTATGAGTTTACCATAGACACGTACATATATACATATATATACATTTTATGCATATGTCTCATCGACATAACAATAAGCACACAAAGAAGGACTTCCACTTAATATCACAACTTCACCATGTTTCTCATTCCAAACATTCATAAAACAAGATCACAACCAAAACTGAAGATCACTTACCCTTTAACCGAATTGACTTGACTCAACTAAGACCAACTAGGGTGTAAGTGTTTGAATGCTCAATAAGGTTGAATTAAAGGTTACCAAACCAAGTTCTTCTCCTGAGTGATACTTCCCCTCCCTTCTAGAGGTTTGAACATGTTCCCGCATCCAACTTAGTACATCATAACTGTAGTTAGCCGAATCAATACATTCATATTCATCACATATATTTCATATAGAAAAATTGAATTATACATTCTTTCATCATATTTACATTAGGATTCATATATAAAACACATTCACATATATTAATGCAGTTTACCAAACAAGGTA
>VDFB02000015.1:267405116-267424892 GCA_007258455.2 Sequoia sempervirens
CAATGGTTTCCCAAATCAAATTTATGGCCTCCCACATTAGAAATGTAAGATAATATATGATGCATAAGAGATTTGTAAGAGGGAATTATATTTTTGACCAACTTATGATACATGTTATGATAGGTCATAAGAAATCTTTGAAGAGAGATAATGGAGCCAAAATGGATCCCCACAAGTTGGTGGGTGGATTATAAAGATCCTATGGAGGGTGGAAAGAATATGCTATTCTAGTTCATGGACTCATCTTGGGATTCATATATTGAAATTTAACTAGGGATTTATGCACCAAAATTTGGGTGGTTTTAGCTCATGGTTTCTTAATTAAAATTAATTCGTTTGAATTGTTTATGGAGGTTTCATAGTGAGTTTATAGGTACTATTATTATGCCAAAATAACTCCAAAGAAAGACCTATTTCAGGACCTTTATAGAATAACCCTATAACTATTAGGGTGGTTAGGGGAAGGCATCACCTCTATAGGTGAAGTCATAGCGGCACCTAGGTGGCACTTTAGTGAATAAGAATTCATTGATCTATGGATGATATGTTGGTAGTGATGGATCCATAAGAGTGGCAATGATGACAAGTTTAGTGATAAACAGGAGGTTGGTGTCATCAACAATGGTGATAGGGAGGTCACAAGTAAAGAAAAAAGTGGTCACCAACGGTGGACATCTAGTGGTTGATTGGATGATAGGTACTTTCTTCTATAGTATTATGTCGTGTAGACACACACGTACTATATATGGCTCTACACAAAGCATGTGCATTAAAAAAAAAAAAAAAAACTTTAAAATTTAGTACTAAATATGTCAGTGCCTATATAATTGATTATATCCTAACAAATCTATAAATACTATAAAATGGTTATACAATAATACAAATTTATAGAATTTTGTATGACCTCTACTGGAAGCCTCCCAAAACCCTATGTGATATTTAGAAAAACCTATCAAGTTTACTATCAATCCATGTAGTTTTGGGCCTACTAGGTGTAACAATGAGGCTATTTTTGCTTCAATGTGTATTTTATGAAATTATTTGATAAAATATTCTAGATATAAAGGGGATTATAAATTTGAAGTGCTAATAACATATTAGATTCACCAAAACATTCACAATCTCACAAGATCCCTATAAACAAAATAAACCTTCTATAAAGAGATTAATCAGAAAATTTATAATATCAATACTCATACAAAAAGTTAACAAAATGTACAAAAAACTTCTTACATATAAAGGCAAGGATAAGGAGGTCAAAATATAGGAATTTTTTTACTATCAATCCAAAGTTGTGACACATGTGGGCACACTTAGAAAAATGTGAGGATGCATATAGTACACTCATGAAATAAGACCAAAAATGAAAAATCTATGTGAGATTAAGAACTTTTGTGAATAAGACAACTAGGTAGATATTAATAGGTTGGATAAAACCTCTTTTCATACTAACAAGCTTAGGAATCCCACTATTTGGACAATGTCTAGTCTATATAGATCATAAGATATATCAAATTACCAACTATACTGACACAAGTAACATGAGACATATGCTCCATCTTCATGAGTTTCATAAGAAATTATTTGATTGAAATCTTAGCTCCCATAGAAATATGGACACTAAATGGTCTACTATCTACCATGAAAAAATTCTATGGTAAAAATTTTTCATACTTACTCTATCCCAACTAAAGTTTTTTTCCTCTATCTCTCATGATTTACATACCTAACATATACTTAGTAGCCTCCAAGTCCATGTCAAACTATGTTGAAACTTGAGACTTCAAATCACAAATCACATTCTTATTGTTACTAAAAATAACATATCATATATGTATAATGTGATAAAAAGGAACCAATCATGATCCATTTTATAATAAACTTGATAATATAATTTGGATATGAGAAAAACCAAGCATATGTAAAGATTTATTTAATTTACAGACCAAATACTTGTTAGGGGCATACCTATTTTGGTTGTTTCCTCTATTGACTTGATCTCCTCAAGAGCTAAGGTGGAGGTTTTACCTCCTCTTTTGAATTATTAGAACTATTTGAGCTCTCCTCCTCTTTAGGTTCTTCATGATATTATAGTTTAATCTTTCTGGTCTTTGGGTTTAGTTGAACCACATATTTTTTCCCATCTTGTTTTGGCTACAATAATATGGAAGAAGTGTTAATTTATCAAAAATAACACTTCTATTATACAAAAAAATTGGCCACGAGGTCCTAAAGATTATACCCTTTCACATTGGCATTGTAGTTGATGAGGATAAATTTAATTACTTTAATCTCCATCTTTGACCACTTCTTAGGTGCACATATGCATGTCTTACAATAAAAAATTTGAAGTTGTTGTAATGAGGCATTTTTTCTCATCCATTCCTCTCTAGGGATCTATTCAATATCAATTAATATAGGAAATATGTTAATCAAGTAACAAGCCATGGCTTCCAAATTTTCCAAAAATTTCTATTCCAAGTTGGCTCCACTAAGCATACTTCTAGCCCTCTCCATCAACTTTGTGCTTGTTTCTTTGTAATTCCATTTTATTTAGGGGTTATGGATTTGTCTTATTTCTCTTAATCCCATGCTCTTTATAGAATTTCTCAAAATATATAAAATAAAACTCATGTCCTCAAAACCTTAATCTTCCTTCTAGTTTTATTTTTCAAAAGAGCATTATACTCCTTAAAATGACTAAAGGATTTAGATATACTCCTAAAATAATGCACCAATATCCTAAACAAATAGTCATCTATAAAATATACATAATAAAAAGACAAATTGAAGGAATGTTTTTGATATTAGGGGAAAAGCAGATTTTGAAGGGATCTGCAACCCTTTACAACTAGAAAAGCCAGACTGCCAAAAAGGACAGCCTGCAGCCACCAAAAAGCCGGCTCCCAAGCCAAGAACATCATGTTTTACATTTAGAGTTAATCTTGTGGGAACGAAGCGTCATTTCTAGAGAAGGCCCGGAAGCTTTTGATTTTTTACTCGTGACTGTAGTCCAACCTTCTTCCACTTGTGTTGCCTTTTCCTGCCAAGCCAGCACATCACAATCCTAGGTTTGATCATTTGTAGCCCTAGGAGAAACATCCTTGACCAGGCGTGCAGACATGATCTTATCCGAAGAGCAGGCCGAAAGAGAAATCGAAGCCCCTCCACCAGAAAAGGCAGACGGAGACTTAGATCAGGGTTCAACATGAGAGGAAGAATCAAACCCTCCCGAAGGACAAGCCGAAGGAGCGGCTCCTAAATTTTGTGATTCAGAAGCAACCACCTCTAAGAAACTCTTTTTTCCTTCAGATTTCTTCTCAACAGTATAATGATGTTGAGCAGCTCCAATCCACCAGTTTGCCTTTTTTATTTTTTTCTCAAAACCACAATGAGCAGCAGCATGTCCAATCTTAAAGCATCTTCTACAACGGAAAGGTAATCCCTCATAGTCCAAAGATTGAACCCAAATCCCCTTGGAGGATTCTAGCGAAACCTCAGCAAGCAATCCATTTGACACATCAATTTCCACAAGTATTCGGGCAAAGGTGGAATGAAAGATATCAGAAGATGCATTGTCAACATACAAAAAATCCCCAAGAGCTTCCCCAACCGACTCGAGAAGAGAATCATTCCAGAGGTGGAGGCGAAGATTAGGCAAGCGAACCTAGATCAGGATTTTACTAAAGGTTTCAGATGCTGGATTAAAATTTGAATGCCTGGGTTTGATCATCAGTAGATATTGATCCCCCCAGCTAAAAAAATGATCACATAATATAGTTTTTATGTCCTGGCTATTGTCAAATTTAACCATAAAGAATCCCTTGGCAAGAGGGAAAATGTGAATATTACCAGAAAGAAGAGGTTCCCACTCCTTGGAGATCCAAGAGTGCAGCTGAGGAAGACTAGGCCAGAATCCCCAGAACTTGCAGATGATACCACGCTTAGTGAGCTCAGCTTCTTCTTCGTTTATTTCTTCTAAAGTTTCATCCTTTAGCTTTACGGTAATAGCTTTCATCACTGGAATAAAGCCACGAAACAGCTTATCCCCCAGCTTAAGATTCGATTTGGCCCTAAAGGCTGAACCACAAAGTCTAGGGTTCGCGCCGGAACCCCCATCCCCGACTTTATCAGTCTTGGCCGCGTCTGCCACAGGCATTCGCCCAGCCATAGCTCCGCCATTCCTTCCTGCAACAGGGATCTCTGCAGACACCCCCAAAATAGAGGCAGGGAGCCCGCAACCATTCGTACGCACAGGGGATTTGAAAAAAAAATTCCCGCTCGCCAGTTCTCTCGCGTCCGTGCCCACGCCCAGTTTGCCCGCAGCCATTTAAAGTTAGGAGAAAATATACAAATTGAAGGAATGTTAACAAGAACAAACACATCTTATTTAATCAAGTCCAACACCCTATAATATTTGTGACAACTAGAATAAAACTAAATGCATATATATTTACCATATATATAGTGTTCACATAAATCAAATTCAAGAGAACAATCATTCAACCCATCAATAATTTTCTTTTATTTTTTCAAGGTCCATACACCCTTCTCACCTACATGGATCATTCCTTGGTGCCATAGTATTATTTCCTATATAGGTATCTTTCCCTTAGGAACAAGAGTTTATGTGGGAACCCATGAAGCATAGCCATCAAAAGTAGACACAATACTCCTCTTTGTTACTTGTTCCAAAGGTGAAGGTGTAAATTATATAGATCTCTTCACTATGAGAGTAGAATAACTATTATAATAGATAGTACATACACCTCGTTGAAATAGAGTGCCCACAAAAACACCCCTAGTAAGTACCATAGCATATGGAATTATCTTACACCCAATACTGAGGCTCATTCAACCTCTCTTGTACACTTGTCATCATGGGTCATGCATCCCAAAGACTATATGTAGTCATTTCCTTCATTACAACATTTAGAATATGAATGTTGGAATTATGTCAAAGCATTATCTTTCGTTTTCTATTGAACTTATGTTGTGGTAATACTATTTTAAATTCTAGGGAGATTTGATAGTACAATTCATTATTAAATATTACAACAAAAAACCATACTTTTCATGTGCAGTTGGAGCAAAATGATATGTAGTTCTATATATTACAATTGCTTTGGTGAAGCCTTGATGAAGGGGCAAATCACACAGTACAAAAACCACACAAAAATATATCAAATTATTTATTTGGTTGAATACATATTACATTACAAAAATCAAAAAACAAATAGAGGATGAAATCCTCACAGGCTACGACACCTTACAACATTTTCCCTTATTTTTGGAGCCTTCTATCTTTTGTCTATTTAAATCCACCTTCCAATCCACTCTCCCACCTTCCTCATGAATTACCACCTTCCCTTCATCATTCCCTCCCCCACCCCCAAATGCTCAAAAAAATATTATAAATATCCCTTTCACGCCTTCAAGAAAAATTTTGAAATTTGTAACTCTTGTCCAAAATTAGCCTAACTTTTGGGATCCATAAATTTTGATTCAGGCACCCATTTGAGCTCATTTTTTAACTATAGTGCTCAAAGGGCTCGATTTGCATAAAATTGATTAATCCACTTTGTCCGATTTTTGAGACCCCAAAACATCATTGGAAGCCTCAAAACTAAGTTTTAAAGAATTTTTCGAGAATTTTAAAATGAAAATATTTAATATATTTTCACACAGACCTAATCTTGACTTGAAACTCACCCACAACGTACAAAACTCGATTTTGCAAATTTGGGACAAATTCAAGTCCCTATGTGCTCATATGCAAACTTACTAAAAATAGAGGCCCTACTAAATTTAACCATTTTTGAGAATTTGAAAGTTCTAAACCACTCTTTAGGAATTTTAAAAGGAAATGAGCTTCATGATATTCACCAAACCAAATAGAAATTAAAATAAAACATTTTTTTTGGGAAGATTTCCCTTACACCCCAAATGCTCCTATATCGAACCTATAATCATAAGAAAGTGTGAATGATATAGGATGGTTGATGGGAATGTTTTCCCTTTCCAAAAAAAAAAGTTATGTTGGCTCATTACAACTTTGGTCCATTTAAGCAATATATACAAAAAGTGGGAAATGTTGGGATAAGGTGTTGTAAACCTTGCATAAAAATATTTGATATTTTTGTAGTTGTAGTTCATGTCTATGTGGGGCACCACAATTTGTGAAAGAACAATATTTCCTTGGGGGAGGTTATATGTCAAATTGCAAATTCATTGAATGTCGGCAACACATTGGGTCAAATGCATTCAATATTTAAGGGGTTAAGGATGAGGCATTCGTGAATAAAGAGTCTAATGAAATACTACTCATGCAACTAAACACAAAAACTAAAAAATCAATGCAAGAGTACACAAAAAAGCTAAACTCTTATAGAATAATAAATAACAAGATGACAAAAAATAGAATAATTGTATTTATTTATATGATGGTTACATCATATTTAGATACAACAATGCATGCCAAGATATTAAATTGATTCATTTCTTTGATCTTTTATCTATTATATCTCTCATCTTCTTTGTCTTCAAATAATTCCCACCTTATAGAGATTCCTTGATGTGGTGGTTGTTGACATATGGTCAGTGCTCCCCTCAGGATTCGTGACATGGACTAACCGCCTCCTGTGGATTTGTTAACTCTGGCGGTTGTTTCAGGCATTAACAGGTCGACTTTTTGGTGCAACGACAACTATGGGGCCAACAATTAGTATTAGAGCTAAAGGTGTTGAGTTTGAATCCCCTCAACTTGCACTAAAGGGGAGAATAAGATATGAAACTTGATGTGACTTCTCCTATGAACCTCCCTAAACCAATACTAAAATATATAACCTTACAATTTGACACAACTCAAATAAATTGGCACATGGTACTAAATAATTCCCTTTTGGCATAAAAGCATGCATCTTACAATAAAATACAAGATTTTACATGTGGACACTTCAAAAGTCTCGAGATGATACTATGATTACAAATTAGGAAGTTCATGAATTATATGATATTCACCCAAAAGAAAAGTTATCTATAAATCTATATCCACATTTAGAGGACTATGATCAAAAAATAATCTACAACAAGAACAAAGAATCTTTAACAACAAAGAAAACCTAAAAAATATGAACAAACATCAATAAATATTTGTTTTTGATACTAGATTGCCCCACCTCTAAGATGCTCATGTATCAATAGATTAGTCAATACATGATTTATTAGGATCATTAGATGAATGTGTTTGTTGGGATCATTGTAAAATGCCTTCAATATTGTACAATGTATTTCAATGCTTTGGTCGTATGCGCAAGTCAAATGTGGGAACTAGGCTTGGAGAGAGCAAATGGCTTACCTTGTAAAACATGGCAAATGTTGTGACTTGGTTCTAGTGCCAAACTTGCAAGCTTGAATTTGTGAATTGATTATTTTTCTTGAGTCACTAATTATTGGTGTCAAGGTGGTTTGGGAAGCTTCCAATAAGTTTTCCTCTCATTTTTCTCTCTTGCATATAAATAAAAGTCTTGGGATGGTGTTATTTATCACTTGATCATCTTGTACCTACTCATTGTGAATGAATCTTGGTGTAAGCACCTAGAGGATTAAGTTGGTTGTTGAGTAGATATTGAGCATGGAGTGTGATGTGTGGTGCTCATTTATTCTCAAATCAGTCTCATGGCATTATAAGCAATGCTTGCTCATTGTTGCAAAACAAGGTCATATATTGCACATGGTTTTCTCCTTGGTTGACAATGTTAATCTCCATGTTATACTTGAAAGCCTAATATTGTATAGTAACTATTTTATTCTTAGATATATATTGGTTAGATGGTTTTAAGGCTTAATTTTTCCAAATGGTTTATAGGGTATATCAATCTCTCTTATATAGTTTTTCTACCATTCTTGTCATGTGTGGTTTATGCCAAAATGTTGCTAAAAATTATATAGATCAAATAACTTGTAACATCTCATAGGGTAAAGTAGGAAATTGTTTATATTTCCTTAGAAATCGGTATTAGAGGTTTGTCTATGAGTTTTAGTATTAGTGGTACAATTACGTGTCCTTATACTAAATACTTGCAATCTTTAAATATTAGAAAGGAGCAAAGTAAGTGAAGATTAATCAAACAAGCATCGTAGAAAAGTTTTTGCATTACAAAGAGTAGAATCTAGACATAGAGGACAAATCTTCATCTACAAATGAGCTAGACCAAGAGACTTGATCTTAGATAAGGTGTAGATCTAACAAAAGTTTTGAGGCATTCACTAATAGAGAAATCACATTTCTTGAATACATGCCAATTTCAATTCAAAATTTTCAATTAACTTAATCATTCTTCAATCCAAAGATAAGCACTCTTATCCCTCATGCTTACTTTCATCAAATAACTATTGCAATTTATCTATTATCATTCTCAGTTATCATTGTTTAATCAAGGTTAATTTGTGTTCAATTATTAATATTTGCTTACTTAGCCTAAATTAACATATACAAAAAGTTTATTTTCCTTTAAATTTTGTCATGTATTGATCTTATAAATATAAGGTTAATTATGTTCCTAAACAAACATCTTGATCTCAAGATATCTTCAACTGTAACCTTAAATAAAATAAATGTTTTAAGAAAATTAAAATAAAAGTTACTTTTACTAATATATTTAATTTATTTATACAATTATCAAAGAGTGGACACACAAAGTTGGTCACAAAATATATAATAAATTACATAATTAGAATCCATATAATTAAAGATGATACAAAATAATGTGATAAATTGAAATAAAGGTGAAAAAAATTAACACATTAACTTAGACTTGATGCAAACCTCATGTATGCCTTGAGGCAAGGTTTAACATTGTCTTGGTAACAAGTATTTGTTTAGCATCAACTAAGTGACAAACAAGAAAAGAAACATGAAATTGAACCACAATTTTGACACCAATTCTACTACTAAATAAAGATAATGATAGAAAGTGTGAGCATCTTTATCAAAAGTTGACTCTACGCAAATTGGTCAAAAAGATCATTGTTTGAAGCATTCAAACCTAAATGTCCATCTTTTTGCTAATTTAGTTTGTTAGTCTCATTCTTGGCACTTTGTAATTTTCATAAACAATAATTAATATTTAGAAGACCAAATTGAATATAAGCTTGCTTATCAACCAAAGTCTTGTCAATAGTTATTAGGAGCTAACTTTAACTCACCTACCTTCTTCAAATCTCCACCCATCATTTAACATTATGTAACGGTGAACCCCAAAGGACAACAACACAATAATTACCACAATTTTTTTTTTTTATATAACATACATGTAATACACATTAAGTCATAACATGAATTTCATAGATTCATTAACACATACATCCCTTGGGGTACACGAGGAGTCATTACGCGACTTAGATCCATACAACAACCATAAAGAATAAAATCTAAAGATATAAAGTAAGCATTAACAAATATAACACATACATGATGATCAATGATAAGAAACCATCTGAATACGCAAATACATCATATGCATGATTAACATAACACATTGAATAACAACTGCCATGGCTAATATTACATTACAGTACAATGTTCAAGAAGTACAATGATACAAAAGTGTTTCCAATCATGAACGGAAACCATACAACAAGATAACATGATGCAAATAATTAGAGAAATACAAGTATCAAAACTGGCTCCAAGACAGATACAACTCTGGAGTCGCTGCAACAGCACCAATCCGCACCTCTCGATCCTCGACTGGGGACCCAATGGGGTGCTTAGCACGTTCCACCCGACCATGTGAGTCCGAAGACCCACCCCCCATGCTAGGAGCTAACAAGAAGGAGACCTCAACCAAGAACATCCAACAGGGAACCACTAGACTCAACGTCATACAAAAGTATCATAACACTCAGGAATTACAATGACACAATCCAACCACATCCAAGAGTCATAAATCTCATCACATGAATCAAAGCAATAACCAGTAAACAAATAACCAAAGGATGATCATGAAACACTTCCAAAAACATAATACAATTCCAATAACATCATATAACAGTACCATAAGAGTACAGGTCAAAACCCAAACATCAACAAGATTTATACAAGACCAAAGAATACACTAAAGATCAAATAGGGTAAAACCATAAATCAATTCAAAACAACTATGTTTCATCAGTTCAAGATAAAGAACCACTTCCAGAGGATTTCCAAAGAAGCAACATAATAAGGAGTGTTAGAGGAGAGTGTCATTGCATGGCTTAACATGGATTCTCCAGTACCACTATCGCAAGGGAGCCTCGCCTAATCTAATTATCCAGCATCCCGAAGCTAGGAGCTTCCATCTATGGTTATCCAGTTACCTATCTCAAGGCCCATAGGGTTACTCTCATGAACGCTAACCTTTCATGAAGACAAGGCAACGATCTTGCCAACCACGGCCTTCTCAATCCCCTTTAGCCTGTGGTAGCACTAAAGGCGGATGAGGCATCAATTATCTTTTTAATGTGATTCTACCCACCCCTAGTTAATTATTTAAATTATCACTTATTAAATTCACTCTAACGAGGGTATCCTGGTCCCTTTGTGCTAACCACCCACTTAGAGCCACTCTCACTCTAGACACTCAAAACATGTCCAAATCCAAGGGTACTGTAAACATAACAAGTACATTAGATCACAACAGAGAAGCATGCAAGGCATTACCCATCTTGCCATAAATACATAATCAAAATCTCAATGATTCATGTACAACCCTTTTAAATTCCAAAAATCAAGGCACATAGAGAGAGAACATTGACCAACCATAAAAACAAGCCTCTGGAATATTCTCAAAAAGTTACACTAGGATTTCCCCATCAAAGAACTGACAGCAATAATTGCAAGACCTCAAAGAACTATTTCCAATATAAATATAATGAGCAAATACACCAAAATAAGATCAACAACTCCACTCAACAACACCAACAACTTCAATTCGAACTAAATCGAGAATCCTACGGAAACCTCTATTTTCTCCTCTCGGAATACCCATAATTCAAAGAACTTTTCAATTTGACTCATCAAGTAGAACCATCAATCATGACAAAGTTAACATTAACCAATTTCCACTTAGGTAAAGAACAAAAGAACACATACTGGTTCCCAACGAATAGCAACATAAATAAAATGAGAGAAAAACTCCAACTCAAAAATCAACTTAGGAAAAGTCACATTGAAAGAGTCCATAAAACCACACAATCCATTCAATAAGAAGTACCTTGAAACATTTTAAAAAGAACATTAGTTTAAAGATCAATCATTTCCAACATTTAAGGATAGCACAATATTACGAAGTGAAAGTAAAATCTAATGGTTTAAGCCATAAGACACTATTCACAAGTATACTCTTTCAAACACAAATATATTCCAATTTACACATTATAACAACAATCTCCCTTCGAAGATCAACCCACTCAAACCAACAATTTGATCTTGATATCAATCACAAGTATTTTCTAGAACTGTTCTTATAGAAATCCCACAAATCAACTATTAAAAGAATATGAGGGAAATTGACTTAGAAAAGATCATCTAATTTTATTAATTTACATAAACCCTTTGTTTAACTAAATATAATTAATCAAAACATTTATTGAATCAACAATCATTCACTAGCCTTTATCGTAATACCCAACTATTTAAAGTTTTCAAATTTATTTACTTCCATTTATCTTATAAATCAATTCTCCCACCTAAACAGAAATAATCCTTATCGCCAATATTATCTACATACATCAACAACATACAAAACTCTACTTTTCATTATTTCTAAGTTAACTATCCCACTTGAAACTAATCAAATTGAGAATAAACTAATCTATCAATGTTACCCAAATTATTAACATAAGGAAACTCTCTCTCTAATCACTTTACTAACCTACTCAATAACATAATACCTAACTTAACTACCTAATAATTCTAATTTTCTAACTCCTATAAATAAATCATTTTTTGAATATAAACACATTAATTACAAAGTCTTAAGGAATAATTCCATACAAGGAAACCATCAAACACATCAACCTTGAAGAACACTATCTTAAAACACTTACAATGAACAGGCCATTGAGACATCTCCATAAATATCCCACAAATCACACCCATCTTAAAACAATTACATAACACTTAAACCAATACTCAAAACACTTTGTTTAAAACAACAATCACTCACACCTTATAACCATAAAGACATTCCTTTAATTTAGGCATTATTTCAACGTTCTTATCACTTATTTTAACATATCCACTTAATTTAATTAAGAGAGTATTTACGACAAATAATTATATTTAAAATAACTACATCATCTATAAGATAACCAACTCCATCAACTGTTTAATACGAATCCTAATTATAACTTTAAAATGTAATACTAAGATGACAATTCTATAATTTACAACTTTATTATAATACTAAGGTGACGACACTAATGGATTATTTCACACAGTGGTTTGATTATCCTCACTTAAAAATAACTTTATCATTAACCTTCAAGTAAAAGAAACTATGTAAATGTAAAATCACTTATCTCCTTTAGTGAACCCTAAAACTTAATTAACCATATAAATCGATTTACTTTAACTAAATACACAATTCATTTATCTACAACAAAATTAAATACCTAATTCAATAATGTTTATTCCGTTAAAATTTTTTGTTAAATAATATTTTACTAAGCAATCTATCAAAATAACCATTTTCACTTTAATTATTTACCTAAAATAAAATTACACTTTTACTTAACTCACTATCTTACAGAACATTCTAACACTCGATTCATATTTTACTTTTACACCACCATAAAATCATAAACAAAGCAATTAAAGAAATTATTCATATTTTATAAACATATTATATAAATATGAACCATTTTCTTTTGAATAATACTCATCATACAAATCTACTTATATATTGAAATAACCTCATAAATCCTAAATATATAAAAGACTACCTTCACTTCAAATCTTTTAACCTATAATTATGTATCTATACTTGTTTATATAACCATAATGCATATATATATATATATATATTCACTTTCCTCGATTAAAAATAAGAAATCATTTATCTAGTCAGATATGATTGATTTTATATTTTATTTATTCAATTCTTTTAACATAAATAAATCATTTCCCTCCAAGTATTACTTCCCTAATAATCAATTTATTTTAACCACTAAGTTTAATAATTAACAAAATGCAGCTTATTTTATAATAAACCCTTAACATCTTTATTATTTCTCTATTTATCTCAAAACCTATCATACTAGCAGACCAAAATTTAATTTAACTCTTTATAAATTATATTTATTATCAGCAAAACGCAACCATAAGGGAGCAGCTTGACATCAGCCTCGTATTTTAAGCATAACGCCAAAACTATAATCTGGGTATTTGAGATTTTTGGACAGCAAATAGAAAACTGGAATTTGGAGAAACCCTTTAAATTTACCAGCAAACTAGTTTGTATAAAAAAATGTTATGGATGACACAACTAGACTGTTTGAATAGAGTCACAGGAAACAGTTCATTTACAGACAGTTTACAGTCTCAAAATACATATATTGAATACCATATTTATGTAAGTATATATAAAATGAAAGGAAGGAAAATACAAATTTGTACAGCCCGAAAAATAAGACATTTAAAATACTCAGCTAAATTTTGAAGTTGGCATACAAAAGATTTCAAGGAAGAAGGAAATATTTCACAGGAAAACATCTATTCACTATTTGTAAGGAAAATATTAAAAAGAAAACCTGGAAGTCGCTTTCCCTTTTGAATTCCTCTTCTTTCTTTCTTTTCAAAAAAAATCTCTTTTCTTGTTCCTTCCTTCGTGGAAATTGCTTTTAGTAAAATTCCTCCCTCTCTTCACAGGTTGCCAATTATCTTCCCAAAGTCCCCCTTGGCATTCGGAAAAATCACCCTCTTATTTTCTTTCTTGGTCAGTTACCAACCAAGAACGAATTCCCAACCACCGAATGACTTTTCACCTTCCCCAAACCGAAACTTGAATTTCAAATAATATTTATTTGCATGTTTATTGTTTATTTAATTATAATATTCAAGTTTGATTTATTTAATTCATTTAAACCATTAATAATATTTTATTTGCCAAAACACAGAAGTATCATAACTTTTATTTCAAATCATGCTAATCAATTAAAATCTATTGGCAATAATATTTACCCTTTTAAACATTAATAATATTTTATTAGAATTTATTTCGTCACATTACTTACCATAATAACATTATTAACTTATCAATTATAATTAGGTACCAACTTTTACTGGTTTTTCTCATTTTTTTACCTTCATTCAAACTTAAGTAAAATTTTAATATCTAATCCTTTCTAATATTTTCTCACTTTAATTAATCATTACTTTATGTATTTATTTTATTTAATTTCAACCAATAACTTCTTTTATTTTAAATTACTTCCACTTAACTCTAAATTTTAACTAAAACAAATTTTCATAAATAATTAACTTTTAATTAAAATATAATTCAATAAATATTTTTACCGTAATTTATTTAAACTTAAGTACAATTTTAATATTTAATCCTCTTTAATATTTTATCACTTTTAAATTTATTAATTGAATTTAATCATTAAATGATAATTACCTTTCCTCATTTAATCTGATTATTTTAAATAACTAACTCCCAACGATAATTAAATTGACGTTTATCATTGAATCTAATTCTTTATTTAATTCCAAATGAAACAGGTAACCTTATGATTAAATTAATTTTATTAATCAAATCCAAACATATTATTAGTGTTATCTCATAACCTTAAAATTAAATTAAATAATAAAATCACCACATCATCATGACATTACTAACAACTACTTACTTGACATCAATGATGACCGAAACGGGGTGGGCACTACATGGTTTTCTCCCTATTGACAATGTTAATCTCCAGTTATACTTGGAGTTCCACATTGTATATAGTAACTATTTTATTCTTAGATATATATTGGTTAGATGGTTTTAAGGCTTAATTTTTCCAAATGGTTTATAGGGTATATCAATCTCTTATATATTTTTCACCATTCTTGTCATGTGTGGTTTATGCCAAAATGTTGCTAAAATTATATAGATCAAAGAACTTGTAACATCTCATAGGGTAAAAGTAGAAACTAGTTTTACTCCCCAGAAACAGATAGAGGTCGTCTATGAGTTTTAGTATTAGTGGTAATAATTAAGTGTCCTTATACTAAATAATACTCTTGCAATCTTAGATATTAGAAAGGAGCAAAGTAAGTGAAGATTAATCAAACAAGCATCGTGAGAAAGTTTTGCATTACAAAGAGTAGAATCTAGACATATATCAAATCTTCATCTACAAAATGAGCTAGACCAAGAGACTTGATCTTAGATAAGGTGTAGATTCCAACAAAAGTTTTGGAAAGCATTCACTAAATAGAGAGAAATCACATTTCTTGAATACATGCCAATTTCAATTCAAAATTTTCAATTAACTTAATCATTCTTCAATCCAAAGATAAGCACTCTTATCCCTCATGCTTACTTTCATCAAATAACTATTGCAATTTATCTATTATCATTGTTTAATCAAGGTTAATTTGTGTTCAATTATTAATATTTGCTTACTTAGCCTAAATTAACATATACAAAAAGTTTATTTTCCTTTAAATTTTGTCATGTATTGATCTTATAAATATAAGGTTAATTATGTTCCTAAACAAACATCTTGATCTCAAGATATCTTCAACTGTAACCTTGAATAAAATAAATGTTTTAAGAAAATTAAAATAAAAGTTACTTTTGCATTAATATATTTAATTTATTTATACAATTATCAAAGAGTGGACACACAAAGTTGGTCATCACAAAATATATAATAAATTACATAATTAGAATCCAGCACTAAAGATGATACAAAATAATGTGATAAATTGAAATAAAGGTGAAAAATTCAAACACATTAACTTAGACTTGATAAACCCCATGTATGCCTTGGAGGCAAGGTTTACTACTGCCCTATAACAAGCATTTGTTTAGCATCAACTAAGTGACAAACAAGAAAAGAAACATGAAATTGAACCACAATTTTGACACCAATTCTACTACTAAATAAAGATAATGATAGAAAGTGTGAGCATCTTTATCAAAAGTTGACTCTACGCAAATTGGTCAAAAAGATCATTGTTTGAAGCATTCAAACCTAAATGTCCATCTTTTTGCTAATTTAGTTTGTTAGTCTCATTCTTGGCACTTTGTAATTTTCATAAACAATAATTAATATTTAGAAGACCAAATTGAATATAAGCTTGCTTATCAACCAAAGTCTTGTCAATAGTTATTAGGAGCTAACTTTAACTCACCTACCTTCTTCAAATCTCCACCCATTATTTAACATTATGTAAGCACTACAATTTAAACTAACTTTCCACAATAAATCTAATAAACAGCCAATTACCTCCATTACCATACAACTCCTATCTAACACTACTAAGAATTAATATAGCCATTAAAAAACACGTTAGCATCATGTTGTTTCGTTGGTGTTACACTCAAAGATATAATTGGTGTGGTATTATCATATAATTCGTGAACCTAAAATTACACTTGGGTCTTCTAAAATAATCCAAACAAATAACTAAACATTTGCATGTAATTGCATAATGGCGATGTTTTAACATTCCAATCGATGATGGAAGCATATGTGCTTATCTATTGTGCATGTCCCCGTATGCATGATTTTTCCTCCGGAGTGCTATAAAGGGTGAAACTAACCCCCTTATTAAAGCCCCAGGCAAAGCAAACTCTCTTTGATTTCAATTTCAATTCAAGATGGGAACAAGGTCCATTCTTAAGCCTATGTTTGTCCATTAATGGACAATTTGGGCAGTTCGTGAAAATGGCATTACTCACTTCTACGAACATATCAAGTTGCAATTACTTATTATTCACATACATATATCTACCAAATAAATGGCTAAATATGCCTACAGACAAAGGTTATGGGAATCGATCTGGGAATGTTTTTAATTAAAAAACAAACAATTTGAACCATCAGACAGATTTTACACTTTGTTTTAAGAGTGCGTTTGTATATTAAAAAAATAAACACTTCGTAATTAGAAAAAATGAAGCCTCAAATTTTTGGATCCTTCCGAAACAATTGTCTCCAACATAAATGCAAGGGTGTTACAATAAAATAGTGAAATTCTAATGTCACATGAAATATCATATTATTCACATTAATTAGCTACTCTATCGATTAAAATCTTTGATTGTTGAGTGTAGATATGGTTAATATAATATAAATTGTTAACATGGTTTAAGGTTATTTCATACCTAATAATTTATATTAATGACCTATCGTTATTTCAAAGCATGAAGCATATGAACGCCATTTAATATTATGTTCAAAATACAATGTTATTTGTAGAGAGAGAAAGAACATAGACGAGACCCAAGTGTTCAATTAGATGGATAGGTATCAATGAGTTGTAAATGACACAATTATATGAATAGGTATTAATGCACTGCACATGGCACAAATTATACATGACAACCTCTTTTAGATGCTTAAATGTCCATCTTTTTGCTAATTTAGTTTGTTAGTCTCATTCTTGGCACTTTGTAATTTTCATAAACAATAATTAATATTTAGAAGACCAAATTGAATATAAGCTTGCTTATCAACCAAAGTCTTGTCAATAGTTATTAGGAGCTAACTTTAACTCACCTACCTTCTTCAAATCTCCACCCATCATTTAACATTATGTAAGCACTACAATTTAAACTAACTTTCCACAACAAATCTAATAAACACCCAATTACCTCCATTACCATACAACTCCTATCTAACACTACTAAGAATTAATATAGCCATTAAAAAACACAGGTTAGCATCATGTTGTTTCGTTGGTGTTACACTCAAAGATATAATTGGTGTGGCATTATCATATAATTCGTGAACCTAAAATTACACTTGGGTCTTCTAAAATAATCCAAACAAATAACTAAACATTTGCACATAATTGCATAATGGTGATGTTTTAACATTCCAATCGATGATGGAAGCATATGTGCTTATCTATTGTGGATGTCCCCGTATACATGATTTTTCCTCCGGAGTGCTATAAAGGGTGGAACTAACCCCCTTATTAAAGCCCCAGGCAAAGCAAACTCTCTTTGATTTCAATTTCAATTCAAGATGGGAACAAGGTCCATTCTTAAGCCTATGTTTGTCCATTAATGGACAATTTGGGCAGTTCGTGAAAATGGCATCACTCACTTCTACAAACATATCAAGTTGCAATTACTTATTATTCACATACATACATGTACCAAATAAATGGCTAAATATGCCTGCAGACAAAGGTTATGGGAATCGATCTGGGAATGTTTTTAATTAAAAAACACACAATTTGAATCATCAGACAGATTTTATACTTTGGTTTAAGAGTGCGTTTGTATATTAAAAAAATAAACACTTCGTAATTAGAAAAAATGAAGCCTCAAATTTTTGGATCCTTCCGAAACAATTGTCTCCAACATAAATGCAAGGGTATTACAATAAAATAGTGAAATTCTAATGTCACATGAAATATCATATTATTCACATTAATTAGCTACTCTATCGATTAAAATCTTTGATTGTTGAGTGTAGATATGGTTAATATAATATAAATTATTAACATGGTTTAAGGTTATTTCATACCTAATAATTTATATTAATAACCTATCGTTATTTCAAAGCATGAAGCATATGAACGCCATTTAATATCATGTTCAAAATACAATGTTATTTGTAGAGAGAGAAAGAACATAGACGAGACCCAAGTGTTCAATTAGATGGATAGGTATCAATGAGTTGTAAATGACACAATTATATGAATAGGTATTAATGCACTGCACATGGCACAAATTATACATGGCAACCTCTTTTAGATGCTTAAATATTTGATTATTCGTATAGCCAAAAGAAAATACACCGGCACTAAAACTGTTAAAGTAGGCCAAAAGGATTTTTTTTAATTAACTTTGATGGAGCTTCTAAGAGCAATCCAAATTTAGTTAGTGAAGTGTTGTGGTTAAAGATAACTTGGCTGATCTATTCACAAGTATTTTTTTTCTTGGTTGTCGAACTAATAATAAAGCAAAATGGAGGTTACGGTTGCTAAGATTTCCCTAGCCACCTCTCTAAGTTTATGTGACTAAAGAAAACTCTTGATGATGTTAATGGACTGTGTAAAGGGGATTCTCTTAATTGGAAACGTTTGTATTTTTTTGATGAGGCGATAGATCAACGGTCTTCCTTTCATGAAGCAATTTTCTCACATTATTATTACGAGGTGAATTTCGCAAGAAACCTAAATCTCAGTCGAGCCTTAGGTAATGGTTGGCCTTTAAGCTACCATAAGGTTCCCCATTTTCTCTTGCTAAGGGTGCGCAGAAGCTTTTTATTTTGTTTTAGAAATTTCGCACTTTTTAATTAACAAATCAACTGTTCATTAATTGTCATAGGGGTGCTAGATTGACTTGTGAGGAAAGGATTGTCTCATTAATTCCCTTCCAAAATGTGCTTGCGCTTGGATGCGTCATTGTCAAATTATTTTTTGGTAGCTAGTTGCCAGTGGCAAGTGTTGAATGGTGGAAAGGTTTCAAGCTGGGTGAGATTGTTGTCGTGTGTTTGTTTTCATGGCCAAGCATCACTACTCTGATAAAATGGCTCCCCTTTTAAGAGTCCCTAATA
>VDFB02000015.1:267424992-267530038 GCA_007258455.2 Sequoia sempervirens
TGCAAAATTTTTGAGGGTTTGATTTTTTTTTAAAAAGGTTTTTGGTCAAAAAATTTTGACGCCTTTTTTCCGATATGACAATAGAATATTGTTTAAACAATATTCCCTACTTTAGCTCTAGACTATAGAGACTGGCCACCCATATGTCCAAGGGCCAAAATTTTAAGCCCCATATTTGGTTTTCTAAGGTAAATTGGGTAGTTTTCACGAAATTGGCTATAACTTGGGCCTTGCTTGTCCTTTTTTTTTGCAAATGAATAGGCATCAAAAATATGGTTTTGAGCCCAATCCAATGGTCCAGTATTTTTTTTTATTCTCCCCCAGAATTTTTTTACAAGCCGTTGAAGTCAGATCTTAATTTCTACACTTCTAGGGCCATAACTTGGGCATATGAACTTTGTTGTTTGCAAATAAATAGGCATTGGAAAGCTCTTTCAATTCTCTATGCAATCATGTAATTTATTTTTGTAGAATATTCACCAAGTACATAGAGATATCTCTAATGTTTTGTTTTTCTTTTTTAAGCTTTTATGCTCTCAAAGTTGTCTTCAGGTTTGGTTTTTCCTGTTGTGGGGGGGTATATTTCTCGCTTTTAGTATCTATATACATCAAAGATCATAAATCCTATACCACACACTATTTTGAAAACCTCAACCATCATGGCAAATATTTCTTCATTTGAATGTCTTACGCCACACAACTATCATACCTAGAAAGCTCAAATGACTAGAATTTTCATGTCTAAGGGTTTATGGTCAACTTTGGATGAAGTACAGCCAACATTGACTCATCAATTTGAGATATTTCAACATAGGAACAAGATAGATGAGGTTATGGGTTTGATTTCACTGCATGTTTCAAACAATCTCTTGTTCCATTTGGAATCTTGCAACACTCCTAGGGTTATGTGAACAAGATTTAGTGATCTTTTTGGCACCATCAATGAGTATAGAGCTTTCCAGATTGAGGTAGAATTAACATCACTTGTACCTGATTCTTACCCCTCCATTGAGGACTTCCTACAAAGGTTTAAGTCACTCAGATCTCTTTTGCAGGGTTGTGGGAAGAATAAAACTGACAAAGAATGTATTTTCCTAATTCTGTCTAAGCTTTGAGGGTCAATTCAGGTCTTCTCTTCTAATTTCTACTCTATTATGGATGCATTGGGTGATGCATTTACCATTCCTACATTTGAGGTTTTTTGTGAGTGTTTGACTCGTGATTGGTTTAGTTTGAATCTCTTTTTGGTTTCAAAACCTAGGCATTGGTAGCACAAACATCTAAAGGGAAAGACACGAAGGAACATAAGACCAAGAAAAATTATTTATCAGGTAGTGAGCATTCCTCCAAAACATCTAAGAAGTTAGAACAAAAACCTCAGTCCACTCCTCGGAATGATAAAAATTCTAAGTTTGGTGAGTCTTCCTCCAAGACGAAGAAGAAATTAGGTGAACCTTGTAGTTTTTGTGGTAAGGAGGACATCGAGTCAATCAATGTTGGAAGAGATTAGAGGCTTCCAAATGTTCTTCCTCATCTACAGGTAAAGGTCATGCTATTTCTACACAGGCCTTACCTTTTGTAGCTCCATGGATACTTGATTTCAGTGCAAGCACATCACATGACACATTCTCAAGATTTGGTCTCATCCCTTTTGGATTGTAGTACTACTCAAATTGCAATTGGGGATTCTACATAGCTTTCAATTTTGGGATCAGGCACTGTCACACTTGAGGGTGGTTTTCTTCATGAGGTACTTATAGTTCCTGATATCTCTACCAACCTTCTTTTAGTATATTATATTTGTCAATCTAGTACTAGTAAGACAGTCGATTTTACCCCACATGATGTAGTTATTTGTGACCTTCATGATCCTGATATTATTGTGGCTATTGGGAGTGTTGATACTTCTCATTTATACTAATTTGATGGTTTTGAGAGTTCAGTTGGTTCAGGTTCATCCTTCATAGAACATGCATACATTGTGAGCATATTGTGGCATGAACATTTTGGTAATGTCAATTACTCATATATCTCCAACAGATGAGTACACAGGAATTAGTGACTGGGCTCCCTAAGATTTCATGTACTGATGGTCTTTTTCGAGGATGTGTTCTTGGAAAACATCACCAGGATTATTTTCCTATGTGTAGAGCTACACGTGCCAAGGCACCTTTGGATTTGGTTCATAGTGACCTCATGTCATTTTTGAATTCTTCTTTTTCAGGGGCCAAATATGTGCTTACATTTATTGATGACTTCTCGAGGCATACATGGGTGTAATTTATTAAGTACAAGAGTGATGTCTTTAATTATTTCAATATCTTTAACACATTTGTGGAGAAGCAATCTGGTCTTTCTATCAGACAGATACACACAAATAATGGGGGGGAGTATGTTAATCAAACTTTTAGGGACTTTTACACTGAGCATGATTTGCAACATCAACTTACAGTTTCATACACCCCTCAGTAGAATGGTGTTACTGAGCGAAAGAATAAACTTTATGAGCAATGGCCAACTATATGACTCAGTCACAAGATATGCATTCTTCATTTTGGGTTGAGGTAGTTAATTGTGCCAATTATATTTAGAATTGTATGCCTCACAAGGCATTGCGACATATGATTCCTAAGGAGGCTTGGTCCCATGTCAAGCTTGATGTATCTTCATTTAGATTCTTTGGTAGTGAGCCCTGGGAATTCATTCCTAAAGCTCAATGGAAAGCCATAGAGAGGAAGATTTGACCACTCATACTTGTTGGCTACTATGAGGATGTTAAGGCATGGGTGATCCCACAATAGTGGGTTACAATTGCATTGATGAACAAAAATTGTTTGAGTTTTAAAAAAATTAGAGGGGTTCACTCAAATAGTGGTGTTCAAGCAAACACCTTTATGGGTTTGCTCGAACACCCATGTTCAAGTGAACCCCCTTTACTTCAATGGGTTCGCTCGAAACCCTAGTCGACCATTTTTTTAATAAAATAATGGTTTCACTTTTTTTTAATGTTGTTTTTAGGGGGTTTGAGCAAACACCCCTTCACTCAAACCCCCCTTCACTCAAAGGGGTTCAAAGGGGTTCGAGCGAAGGGGTGTTCGCTCGAACCCCCCTTTTCTACCCTTGCCCCTCCATCTGCAATTTTATGTAGAATTGTGGGTTTCGAGGCTCAGGTTGAGGATCATTTGGAATCAACTTGACAAACCCAGCTGGAGTAATATAGTCCTCGAAATGAGCTCTCTATCAATTATATTTTTAATATATCTTGATTTTATTATGTGTTTTTTTAGTTTAATTTAACATAGGTTTTCACCGAAAATCAAGCTCTATTTTCTACACATGTGAAAAAATAGTAGATTACCAAAAAATTCTGAAAAATATCTATGCTCTTGGTATTGATGTCCTTGATCCAACAAAAAAAATTGAATTTTGATACATACAAAAAAAGTTGTGTTACATAGTAAACCTATGTCTAAATTGTAATTGGTTTGACTTCAAAACTTAATTAAGAAAAAAAAAAATCAATAAAACACTATGAAACCAAATGAAGGAGTTAGATATCATAGTTACAAATCTAAATTCAAAAAAAAAAAAAAATTATCCTTCATAGAAAAAAGTTGTGTTACTTAGTAAACATCACTGTTTAAAAATGGTGTTTACTGTTAAAAACTAGTTATCAAAGGAGATGGAAAAAAAATGCAATTTGATTCCAAAAATTAAAAATATATATATTTAGAATCTACAGACAAAATGTCACAAATCACTAGTTTGCATCATCTTTAAATTCCTCATGGTTTAGCAACTATAGGTGTCCAAAAGTGAATATTTAGTTCAAAATGTTCATTTCAATGTCAAGTTTGGCCAAAAAGTGCAACCCACTATTGTGGGATCACCTACGTACAGGTTGTTTGATCCTAATTCTAGAGAGGTCTTATTTCGATGAGATGTCCAGTTTGATGAGCACTTTCCTCTGATGGATTCTCCATCCCCAGCTTATCCCTCATCTCCTACTGCTCACTCCTCATATCTTGAGGATTACAAATCTCTTGAGGATGAGGATGGTGCTCTAATTATCCCACCACCTCCAAATATGCAGCCTTTACCCAAGTGGACCCGCAATACTATTAATGAAGTTGGACCTTTGGAAGGCGATCCTTCAAACTCATCACACTTATGCACAGACACCGGGTGTTAGTCTTTTGATTCATACTATTTCAGATGATCTGCAAAAGTTTTCAGAAGTGATTGGTATTTTTGAGTGGGACAGTGCTATGGTAGATGAGTATTCTTCTCTGATGAAGAATCATAATTGGGATTTAGTTCCTCTTCCTAAGGGAAGAAAGTTGGTTTGGTGCAAGTGGGTGCACCATACCAAATATGTTGCAGATGGTTCAATTGATAAGTATAAGGCTTGTCTTGTTGCAAAGGGTTTCTCTCAATTCGAAGGTATTGATTATTCTGAGACCTTTGCCCTTGTTTCCAAGATGAATTCTATTTTCCTTGTACTTTCCCTTGCAGTTTCACAAGGATGGTTAGTATTTTAGATGGATGTGAAGAGTGCCTTCCTTCACATGGTGATCTTCATGAGATTTATATGGAGCAACCACATGGTTTTACTAAGGAATCTTCACTAGTTTGCGGACTTCATCGTTCACTATATGGTCTCAAATAGGTCCCTTGAGATTTATATGAGAAGATGGAAACTCTTCTACTATCTTTTGGCTTCACACGATGTCATTTTGATCCCACAGTTTACATTCAGAGACAGGAGGGTGATCTTTTGATCCTTATAGGTGGTTCATCATCCATGATCCAAAATTTTTAGTGAGCTTTGATGGAATAGTTTGAGATGACAAATCTCAACCTTCTGCACTACTTTCTTGGTTTACAGGTTATTCAGTCCTAGGATGGGATTTCCATATTTTAATAGAAGTATTCTCTTGACATGCTTTAGAGATTTGGCATGCTTGATTTTAATCCTGCCCCCACACCATTCCAGTTAGGTGTTGTATTGTATTCCACTTGTACTACTCCTTCAGTAGATGCTACATTATACATGCAGTTGGTTGGCAATCTTTTGTGCCTGACACATTCACTTCTTGATCTTTCATTTGTGGTTGGTCTTGTCTCTCGATTCTCACATGATCCACATAAGAGTCATTGTCAAGCTTCCAAACAAATTTTGAGATATATTCATGGAACCTCACATTATGGTATTCACTATACATTAAGAGATCCTCAAATTATTAGCTTCATTGACTTAGGTTGGGCTGGTGATGTCAATGATAGGAAGTTCACTTCTGGGTTTGTTTGTTTCCTTGGTTTTGGCCCCATTACATTGTCTTGCAAGAAAAAATATGCTATTGCAGTATCATCCACAGAGGCTGAGTATCATGCAGTAGTTTTGGCCAACCATGAGGTTTTGTGGCTTCAAAATTCATTGAATGATTTTGGTTTTCCTCCTGATAGTCCCACTATTCTTTGGTGCGACAATCAAAGTTCCATTCACATTTCTTGCAATCCAGTGGAGCATCAATGTACTAAGCACATAGAGATCCACATGCACTTCATACGATAGTTGATTCAGGATGGTTTTCTCACCTTGGAGTACATACCTACAAAGGAGCAGGTTGCAAACATCTTCATGAAACCTTTGGCATCGCCTCACTATCTTCAGTTGTGATCAATGCTTGGGGTGAAGGAAGTTGTCCTTGGGGGTTCTTCATGAGGTTTTCCTTCCTTCTTATTTTTTTCATGTATGCTTTCATTTCTTTTTGGAGTGGATTTTTTCACATGAGGTTTTCTCCATTTCTTCA
This sequence comes from Sequoia sempervirens, assembly GCA_007258455.2. Classification (NCBI taxonomy): domain Eukaryota; kingdom Viridiplantae; phylum Streptophyta; class Pinopsida; order Cupressales; family Cupressaceae; genus Sequoia; species Sequoia sempervirens. The sequence goes on from VDFB02000015.1 coordinate 267,430,806, forward strand.
CTTTTTAGACATCTTTAGTTATACATGGGTGCCTCATCAGGCCAAGTTGTCATGACCCATTCATGCTTTATTTGTTTTTTATGCATTGGTTTTTGGAGTTTTTTTAGCTACTCCCTAAGTTACACTTAAGGGGGGTGTTAGAGTTATCATGCATTAGAGAATAATTAATTAATCTTTAATTAATTATTATTCTAATTCTCATGCACTTAAGCTAAATTTAGGATTGCTTTATTAGTTAACTCAATGCTTTATTTATGTTAACTACAGAGCTAATATTAGATCATTTTGTCTCATCACACAGGATGTTGACACTTGTCATGATCTAATCCCTTTATCATTAGGGTTGCTCTTATAAAGAATTCATTATCTCTTGTATTATTCAATTCTATAAATATTTTATTTTTGAGGAATAGCAAATCTTTGTTTTGCAGAGCTCTTGCATGGAAGGTGTTTTATTCGTTGCTTGATCATGTGTCTCGTGTTATTCATAAATCTAACAACTTCATTCTTCCCTAATTCCAATATAACAAATGGTACCCAAGTCTCAATATATAGAGGTTTTATAACATGCCATGTTCATGTGTCAAGATGGAATCCCAAGTAAACAACCACATTGTCAAAAAAATTCCTTAACTTACATCACTACCAAAACTTAAGTAAGGACTCAACTACAATCCTAATATCCTCCTTGGAATCACCCACATCTATTAAAATAATAATGAACATTGAGGAGATTTTTTAATATGGAAACACTACAAGAAACACTACCAAGCCCTCCAAAAACTATGTTCATGTTGAAGTGTCATCAATTGTCATCAAGCAACTAAATGTGTTACCATATTTTTGTCAAAGGAATAAAACACATGAAGGTTGAATATGGATGGTCATTAGTGAATGGCATTAACTCCACTTGGATTATATTGACTAGAGATGTGTGCTACCTTGGATAGAAATTGACACTATGGCATTGAGTAAATAAGGTTTAATGCACCAAATATTTGCAAACATGTCTAACTTTTATTTAAATTGATTTTGAAGTACTTCCTATACTTAATTTTTGACATTTGGGATGGAAAGGTTTGTCTTTAGAACACACAATTTGAATGCATTTTGTATGTGTTAGATAATTTGACTTGGACAACAAGATGTCATCCTTAAAATTAAGTGTTTCTTATTGGTTTTTGAAATCGATTCCACTACCTAATTCTATTGGAAACTAGTTGGTTTTAATTTCTATCTCTATGATATGTTGAGAACTACTACTGAAAAAATTTGCAATCTTAAGGATAAAATAGTTAATTTAAAAGCATATTGAAGTAGTGTAATAAGAACAATTGTTATCACTAACCAACCAATCTACTAGAATGTAGTAAATGGTATTAAATGGTTTAGATTGAAGACATCATAATATTATAAAAAAATTAAAGGTTGATGTAAAAAAGACGATTTCAAGATATAGAAAGAGATGCATATAGAAAACATATAAATCATATTGTTATGATGAAGCATATATTGCCTTCTTCATTATATATTTGACTACTTTATTTAGAAAATTAAATACAAATACATGACATTATGATTGCTATTTTAAATCTTTTAGTATGACAATATGTAGTCTAGCAAGAACTCCAAATTAGTGAATATGTATGTGAGTTGGTGGGAATAATTATGTGGATCAGGTTTCAATAGAGAGAAAGTGAATTGTAGTGACTTTAAAGGAGAAAATAAAATTGTAGACACTGAAAAATGACCACTTTCATTCGGTCAATTTACCCCTAATTCAACCAATTTCATATCCTCTATATTAATTAAATAATACCCTATTATTTAATTAATATTCATTATCCCTTATCCCTTTATCCTATTTTATTTCCTCTATTTTCCTAAATCCTAGCCTAAGGTAAATAATTATATTGTTTATCTACATCTATCCTACCTTACCCCATCTATCCCATAAATTAAATAAATAAATCTTATTCATTTATTTAATGTCTCAAATGTCACATCCTCCATCACTTTCCATTAACCACTAATCCTAATTCTAATCCTCACCTAACCTACCTGTTGATGGTGTTTTCTGCACAGCAACAACTCAGACATAATGCAATATTCTATCTCTCTTGAAAGGTTATTCTCAACAATAAATTACTGAAAATTACCCCAAGGTCTCTCAGGTGTTAGGTCATAACAGTGCATAAACAGCCCAGATAATTATGTGAAAATGCTAGTAATCACAAAGGGACCTTACTACAAGCAAACGGTATCTTTCAACTTATCAGATCTAACAATATGATGATCTTAAATCCTAAATCTAACCAAATGATAAAGAAATAGCAAAAGATAAGGGTGCGAGGATATAATAGAATCTAAACTACTCCTAGAATGAAAATGTAAACAACAGATATTTGGAATGGACCTATCTCAACTAACCAGTTCCTGATCGACCCACAATGCAATCTTACAAGAACGGTGCAATCTTCTAAGGTATTTAAATTTTCAAATCATAGACTTGCATCTACAATCGAACTTAGGCACATTAAATATATATGGTCCAGGTTGACTTCACCAGCCTACTACAATCAGATAGTTACTGGGAGTATAGACCAGAGATAGCTACAAACATTCCAAATATGAAATCATAAACATCATACATCCAACTGAAACTGATTTATTTCTAAATACTAAACCCTAGATTTCCAAGCAATTTGAAAGATAGAACAAAAGAACCATGCAAGATGAAGTAACACAAGAGATTGCACCAGGAAAACCACAATGTCTTCAATTGTATTAATCACCAAGATGCTGCAACAATTCAACTGTTCTGATACAGAATTTGCTTCAAGAAACTGAATATTACTTCTAAGGAAAATGCTCTAACTATTGCTCTCACTTCTCTATCACTGTCTAGCTAATGTCTAACCCTTTACAATGAGGCAAGAATGCCTATTAATAGCAAATCCCAAGGTATGTCGGCCCAGCCAAACATTTTTACAAAATAATAAAAATCCGCCAAAACAGGTCGGCCAAGGAAAAACGAACTAAGGCACACATTAAATGCCATCATCCAAGTCGGCTTTGACACAGTCCCCAAGGAAGTCCGGTCCAATGCATGCCCTATGATAATAGGGAAGCACAAATCTCGAAATGAGCATTAACTGCTACTCCCTTTATCCTTCTTCTGCCCGGATGACCCTTGGACCTTCAAGAATATTCCCTCCAACTCAGCAATAGGTGGCAATGGCAAAACCCTGAGTCGGCATTTAATGGAATCTATTTCTTCATTGGACCATTCAACAATTTTGTTCCAATCCTCCCTGCTGGCCATGTATCTATCCATCACCGCCAAGTATGTAGCTGCATCGTCAAGTAGGTGGCCAGTGACAGCTCCATCAGAATCTGGGGCATAAATTTCATGCCACCACTCCTTCAATTGTTCCAAGCTTAGATATTTGGGAACTATCTTCTTCCTCCCTGTCATTACCTCAAAGAAGGCAATGCATCTGTCATAGACTGCAGTAAGCTCACTGTCAATTGACCTTCTTCGTTTCTGTATTTTCTTCAATGTCTTCTGCCTAATCTGCAGCGCCTCAAACCATTCCCACGGCTCATCCAACCTGGAGGAAGGAAGGATTCCATCCTTAGCTAATTGCTCCTTGCCATGTCCCAGGATAACCTTCGATTTTTGCAACAAGAGGTCCATGTCATCCTTATCCTGAGACAGGATATGCTCTAACAGCTGCTTCACTCGGACTGCATCCTTTCCCACAGATAAGATCTCCTTAATCGTATCATCTCCTTTGGTTTGGACATCCATCAGCCAATCTATTGCAGCCTGAGATGAGGCCTTCATCTTTTCGATTCTGGAGATAGTCTCCTTAGGCAGAAACCCGGGAGTAGCAGATGAAGAAGGGTGAAGGGACTGCAAAGGTTTCATAACCTCCTCCAAACACCTCCTTAGCCGTTCATTTTCCTTCTTGAGTTCGTGTTTGGTTTGGGTCTCCTTCTTCAACCTGTCCATAATTACTGCACTGGATCCCTCAAACTCCTCAATATCCTGCTCCATAGAGGCTGGCCTGAGGTTGATAGTCTGGACATTATAGTCTTGGCTTGTAATATCCTCCCTCATTTTATCTGTGGCAGGGGTGGCAATGTGGACTACCCTATTGTTCACTTCATCCCTTTCCACCTGGGAAATGACCTTGGCAGCTTTCTTCTTCTTTCCCTTACCAATCTTAGATAGCATTCCGTCCTAGTCTAAGGGAGTATCTTCAATAATCACTTGCTTCTTCCTTGCAAGTTCCTTCTCCAGCCAGTCCGGGGCTACAGGGTCAGTCCGGATTTCTTCTGTCTTGGCATCTTTTGGCTCTTCTGTCACTTTTTCTTCTTCTGCGGTTGCCTTATCATCTTCTTTTTCCAGAAGCTGTTCACCTTGGTCGGCCTCTTCAAATCCTAACTCTGGAAACACAGGCGATGGAGTTCCAGCAGGGATACTTTCTTCCGGCTCTGGCGATCCGTGGCCTCTGTCACTCTCCAGGGAATCCTCATATTGCACCAATGGAGAAGTGTGTCTTTCTTCTGTTTCTACCTCAAGCTCAGCCGCCCCACTGAAAAGTGTTCCTTCCCTGAACTATCTTGCCTCCCCGCTAGTTTCATGCTCTTCCAGATTCTCCGGTTCAGGTGCGCTAGGCGGTGGAGAAACAGACTTTGGTGGCTCTTCAACTGGTAGCCTTGGGGAGGAGTCCTTCTGCTGTGCAGCATCCTTGGGAGAGGGAGTCCTTGATTTCCTTGTGTAGACTTTGGTTTTCTCCCCTCCGGAACTCTCCACATCGACAATTGGAGGTTCATCCTCCGAAGCAACTTGATCTTTCTTCTTGGTAGTCCTTGTTGTTCTAGTTTTCTTAGGCGGTGGAGGAGCATCTTCCTCTTCAGCTTTCTTCGTTTCCTCCTCATCAGAGGACTTGCTAATTGTCACGGTCTTCCACCTTCGCTTCCCCTTAGGTTTCCTCTTCATTTCAGGCTCAACTCCCTTGGGACCTCTGACTTTTATCTTAAATGGTGAAGTTTTTGCTGTTTTCCCTTTGGGGTCATCTTCCCCGGATTCTTCAGAAGTCGACATGGGGTTGAGATTTCCCATCAGTTCAAAGGCGCAAGCTACCCTTGCATTCTCCAACTCCCAAATTTTATGCTTTACCCAAGAAAGAGTGAATTTCATCACAGGGGCCATTAGGTCCTCCAGTTCTGTAATCTCATCTTCATTCCAGTTAATATCTTCGGTTGGCCTATCTTTCACTGCCTCATAGGCGTGGTCCTGCACCAGATTTCTGTCATCATCAAGTTGATCCAGGATCAGATTAACATTATATTGCCTAATGGCATCCACAAGAAATCTAGAATATCTTTTCTTCCTCGCCTCAAGATCATCTTTGAGATTGACCCAATAATCTTCTAAGTCCTCCTTATGCCTATACTCCCTGGTAGCTTTCTTCTGAGCTTCTCCAGTTATATCAAAATTCATTCTTTTCGAATGGAAGGAGAATCCATATGCGGCCAGTTCCTCCCCTGCGGTGTGAGCTGACTGGATAGACGGGCACATCTCTCCCACACCAATCCCAAGAGGGAAGTCTCCTCTGAAGCCTGTCTTGTGCTTCTCCCTCTTCACCACTGCATCAAATTCACAGATTTGTCTTACAACTTCCAGTAGCACAATGCGGTCAATGGGATACCGAGGCAACCTGTAAGGGGCAACCGGGCATCCATCGATCCTAAGGTAGGTGAAGGTAGGGAACTGGATGAACCAGGCTCCGTAGTTCTTGATTAGTCCTTTAGCTCCATCGAATAGTCTGAGGTGCTCAGCATTCTGGAGTGTCCGGGTGATATGCATTGTGAATGCATCATTTGCCCTCCCGTAATCTTTATGCCCCAGATGCAACTCCGGATAAACCTCATAAATTATATTATGTCCAATTGTTCCCCTCGGATTCAGACCTTTGTATGGGTAGGAGATGGCCAACACATACACTACATACAAGGACATTGTGAATTTCTTTGCCTCCAAAACATTCCTCAACTGTCTGTCAATCTCGGCATTGATGAGCCCTGCCCAGTGATAATTGGTCCCTTGACTAATTTTGGTGATCACATGGACCATCCAATTCTCCAATACCCCTGCACTTCTCAATCCGGCCACCCTGCTCAGAAGTGTGATGGCATCATATACATCTGACCTAAATTTTACCCTGTGCAGCTGTTTGGGCAACTTTGAATGATGGGATTTTGGCTTCTCTAGCCACGAATTGATTATTTGCTGAGCCTTGACTGGCTCATTCTCATAGTAGGTCCTGGCAGTGTCAATATTCAAGGCACACACTGAAGGAAGATCTGGCATGCTGAAAGCTTGTGCAATAGAGGCTGGACTGAAGTTGGCCAGGACTCTTCCCTCGGTGCTAACCGCCCTCTATGTATCAAAGTCGTATTGTCGGGTGCACTCCAAGATTAATTCATAACACTGAACTGCCAGAGGAAACCCTGCCACATGTACCAATCCGGAGTTCATCATCCCTTGCCTCAAGGCGGACAAGTCCTTCTCTACCGTTCTTTGCTTGAACTCCTCATCTCGCCAAGCACCAACATTAGTATCTGATACTTCGGCCCACACAGAAGACACTTTGCTCTCAGGAAGCTAGTTCTTCATGTCCAGTCATAGTCGTTCTGTCTCAGAGATGGACGAAGCCCCTGCGCCACCCTTAGACTTTCCAGCAGCAGGTTTGCTTGATTTGGCCTGCACATCCAAAAATCATCATTAGTATTCAATTGTTATGCCTATTCCAATCCACAAGGTTAGCACAAATCATATAAATCAATCAAAGTCCATTTCCAACTGTTAATCCTTCGAGATCTGGAGAAATCAGATAGTCCGAGAAAATCATGCAGACCGGGAAAATACCGTCAAGGCAGAATTTTGGAGAAATCCGACCCAGACAGATTCCTACTACCAAAGCATTATTAGTTAGACAAATCATTAGTGCAGATGAAAAAACAAAGGATAATCAATGAATTCACTCATTGGCAACAAGAAATAAGCATTAAACAACCGTTCCATTAATCCTATCATCGAAACATTTGAAAGGACATAATCAGACAGGAAATCCAAAAAAATCCGGATGGAACGGATTTTCACGGAAAACTTAGAATATTCCAGAAATAACCCCAGTCTACGGAATAAGTCCAAACCAGGAAAATTCGACAGCGAGGAAATTCCGCGACGACCTCAGAAACCCAAAAAATGGTGACACGCGACCCGAAACTCAAACGACCACGGGATCCTCCCCACCTAAGCTCGAATGATCTCATAACCGACGGCAATCAACAAAATTCAGAGTGCAAAGGACCCCAAAGTCCCAGAAACTTGCAAAGGAAAAATTCCCATATCAAAACGATGGTGCCCTAAATCGAATAATCAAATCTCCGCCATTAAAACAAGAGCAAGCCTTAGGGTCTAAAGTATCGGCTAAGGATTTACCTAAAACACTTGAATCTTCACAAGACGGGGAAGTCAACAAGATACATGGACAAAATTGCTCAAACAAAAGAAATCTTCGCTCTGGGCCCAAGCACCGAAGAAAAAAAAACCCTAACCTCGCACGATATGGCGGATTCCGCACTAAAAGAACAAGCAATCAAGCCCAGAACCCCTTCTAAAGGATACATACGCCATCCCATGGATAAATAGAGCTCATAGGGCAAGGGAAATAGGGTTCCATAACTAAAAATGGGTCAAACCCCGACTCTATAAATATGAAACCAAAATCAATCAAGGGCCGACCAAAATCTAATAATACCCAATGCAAAACCCTCAATCACCATACAAGCAAAACGAAAGGGCAATGATAACATACCATGGATTGAAGCGGAAGAAATTCGAGCTCGAAAAGGCGACCCTCACAGCAAACATGTCCAAGCGATGAAAACACTGACACCGGCACTCAAGCAATCCTCACGCAAACAAATTAAGATCGATTCTCAAAGCTCTGAACAGAAATCTCAATCGCCAGAGCAATCAGCAAGGGAGCAATGAAGTTAGAATGGCGCTGAAAATGCCCTAAATCCACCCTTATACCCACCTGAGTAAAGGTACCTCAACCATTAATGCGCGATAAGACACTTCTAACAAGTCCGAAAACCTGAGCCCCAAGCGGAATTTCAAAAAATCCCAGAATGCGCGGAAACACAGATTTCGTGGAAATGCAGAAACTGGGGAAATGAGGAAGATCGGGATTTTGGTAGAACCCGGGAAAATCCACTAGGACTGGAAAATCCCGAAGTAAGGCAGAAACCCGGAATCAGAGAATCCTGCCAGAAACGGACAAGGAACCAGGGCCCGGGAAAATCTGCCAGAGCTGGAAAATCCCAGATCCAAGTGAAAACCCGGACTCTGCCAAAAACTCATTTTCAATCAATTCAAACCTCAAGGCAAGGTCAAAGCCAGCAAGATCAACATGTCAAGACCCTAAAATGATAAATCCAATAGAACCAAAGGTCAAAGACACCAAAAAAAAGAGGGTCCCCACTCCAAGTGGGGCATGTGTGCAAAAACTGCACAACATTACCCACTAAACATGTGCACACACTTAACCCTTGATTAAGTGGGTCAACCCCCCCATCACATCAATCACATGGGGCTTGTACCTTCAAGGGTACAATCTCCCTCTCAAGCCCTCTCCTTGTGCCACTTGGCACAATATTGTGGCTTGAGATATCACCTCTCATCTCCACCATTGATCTTCAACTTCCAATCTTGGTCGTCCATCTAAAAATCCTCCAATCTATTTATCCCAACACTTAGCCATTTTCATGGCTCACCCATTTTTCACTAGAGAGTCGTTATGCTACCAAAATTTCAAGTTAGCACACAACTAATCGCACATTGTGGGCATATCTACACAATAGGAGGTTTTATATGCTAGTTTGAGCTCCTTATTGCCTAATCTTGAGTGTTTTGCTTTTTTTTAGTCTTTTGCTTGATTTTCTTGTATTTTTAGTAGATTAAAAATACTGATCACATTTCTGGCACGCTCGATGGGACCCACATCATAGGTCCTTGATGGTTTTGTTGTTTTCATTTTGTAGGTTTTGGATTTTCTTCACTACAGGGGAAAATCCACTTAGTTACAGGGGCAAACCCTGTTGGATTCAACGAACACTGAGAAGGGGGGGATGAATCAGTGTTCTACAATTTTCTTATTTTATTCCAGATCTTAAACCATTTATAACACTTAAACATAAATAAAGATGCAAGCACATGAAGGAGACAATCTAAACACCATAACACCAAGATTTTTACATGGAAACCCTATTAGGGGAAAAACCATAGTGGAGGTTATTCTACAATTTATACTCTATTAAAAGTATGAGAAAATAGGGAATGCACATGCATTCATGCACACTGCCTAGAGCTCACTGCTCAAAAAGCTCACTACTTACATGAAGTCTCACTGCCTTACAAGATGATTGAATTACAACAAAATTTGAGCTGAGAAAGTAGCATCTGCAAATGCCTGGTATCAGTTCCGGTGAAGCTCATAGATCAGATTCTGGACCTTCTATCTGATTCTGCACTTCGCTCTACTCTGCCTTAATTCGCTTCACAAAAATTCTCTTATGCACAAGTAAAATTAGCTCAACTTATTTTATGATATTCACACACACATCTGCTCTACTCTTCACACCTATTCACACACTTCAAAATGAATTAACGATATCATATATATATCCACTACCAAGATTACGATCGCTCCAAGTCGGCTTCAGCAAAATATGAAATATTCTCCAATGGTTGGCTCAAATCACAAATTATGTTTAATGTGTACCCATTAAAGTCAGCCAAACCATAGCTAGGACCCAAAACAAAATTTCCAACACAAGAAACAATTAAACAATTACTCCTTATACATCTGCGACATGCTACATTCACCAAGTCGACCACCACGAGCAAATAAATAGAAAAATCATCCTGTCGAATCTCCTAACTCATACACCGATTAATACGACAACACAAAACTTAACAATAAGATAAAATAGATGCTCAAAAACCTTCCCTGAGATCCAAAACCTAAAATGATAACCCAGTGAAGCATATAGATTGACATACTAACCAGATACCCTGTTCTTCATTCTCACATTTGGTAAAACTTTGTTCTTCACTTTGCCTGCTGGTAGGAACAAATTTTGATCTACGGACCAAAATAATGACTTAGGTTTCCATCAATGACAACACTAGAAGTCATATGCCAACAATCTCCCCCTTTGGAATTGATGGCAATACTTAGTGAAAAATGATTGTGTCGGAACCAATATGATTATGCTGCCAAAGTTTAAAATTTCAAAACACAACTTCTTTTCAAAACAAATCTCCCCCTTAGAATGATAAAACATTTTTAACTGCTCTCTCTCCCCCTTTGACATCAATGACAAGAATATTTTTCACTGCACTCTCTCTCCCTTTCAAAAAATTTGATCAAAATTTGAAGAAGTACAACTGTTACTCGAGTCATAAAATTATCTTGTACTTATCTTTCATTTTCGGAAGAAATAACCTCCAAGCTTACACTACAATCCCAATGATAATGATCATGCTATTGTTCTTTGATATTTGGTTGATAATCTGGATGAGGGATTCTAGAATTGTGATTTCCTCTTCTAGTTTCTCTCCTTTCCTTAGAACCTCAATCAACTGCTCCAATCTATATTCAGTTAAATCCTTCACCTTCCAAAAGGTGTCCACAAGGTTGTTTCTGGTGAACAAAAATTTTGTATGCTTAGACTGCAATACTTGAATCATTTTCTTGACTGCGCCATCCTAATCCTAAAACATGTTATAATCCTGACCAATTTTGTTCAACTCAAATTCAATCTGCTCTAGCTTATCTTTTTATTTCCCAACTGCATGAGGCCAACGAAGACAATAGTTGTAGATGTTATTAGCTGAATTTATGCATTGCCTCAACACATTCATTTTCCTTTTTAGTTTGGTGAGAGATAGCCTAAACTGCTCCTTTCGATGTAGAATTATTTCTTCCTCTTTCTTGTCCTAAGTTTTAGAGACCATGACATCCTTAATGTACTCAATCATCTCTTCAAGAAACACATTCTGCAAACTCTCCAAACCAATTTTATTGTGCACAAAATAGGTACTCAATGTGTTTTCGATTAGGTTCTGCTCATAAGAGGGTCTCTCAGACCATATGACTGCAATTCTCTGCATCCCATATTTCTCCTAAATAAGCTGCAGTATCTTGGCCTTGGATAAAACACCTTCTTCTTCACTTCCTTCTACCATAACTACATCTGATTCAACTGATTCTGGTTATTCTCTTGGAGTGTACTCATCAGATTCTTCATCTAGTATGTCCACAATCACTAGATCTTTACCTTTTTCTTCAATTTTTGGAGCTTTGAGTGTCAGAGGATTGTAATCAACAATCTCTTGTGCTCTTTTCTTCTTCCTCTCCATCTCACCAGAAGAAGATCCAACTTCAAGTGCTCTTACCGAAATAGAAATGCTAATTTCTCTAAACTTCCATAGCAATTCCTTAAAGAAAGTTGCATACTTTTGCTCACAATTTGCCAAAGTATTAGAGTGTTAATTTTTTTTTTACAAACTGGTTCATTTTCTTTCCATACAACATTATCGATCTAGGACAAGCAACTCAGAAAATACATCACAAGACATATGACCAAGGTACCAAACTTGAAGGGGTAATCTGCCTCCTTTGTTAGTTGCACATTTTCCATCAATTGATCTTTTAGCAATCCACACAGATCAAAATCATGATCCTCCATTATCATTTTATGAGAGATATAAATTGCGCCTGTCGAGGTTGTGCCTCCCATGTTTCTGAAAAGATTTTGTATGAAATTCCATGCGCAATGTAACTTGTTATCGGATCCTTGATCGTAGAGTTATCGGATCCTTGATCATAGAAATTATCAAAGCCCTTTGATCTTCTGTTACTCTAGTTAGGGTTTCGACCTCCTTGTTCTGAATCAACTTATTTTTTGGAATATCCCCAAAATTGCATAAACCAATTAAATTCTTGATTACCTCTTTTGAAATGTGATAGGGTTTATCCAGAGTTATAATATCATCATTCAATCTATTCAAGATAAACCTAATTAATGACTTCCGCGTTATCAAAGTATGGAAATTCACTCCAAATGTCCAAACTTTTGTGTTTTACACCTTCAAGCCATTTCAATTCATCAAGTGGCAACAAATTTCTCACATCTCTAATCTTTTCATTGTTGTATTCATCTAAATTCATTGTTCTTTTGATTTTCTTCATTTTTCCTTTCATACCGAACAAGTTTTCTACTGAACACCAAATTTAGTGAGAATTTTACAAGCAATTGAAATACCTGATGAATTCGCCGCCGAAATTTCTTCACTCCTTTGAAATTTTGTTGCATAGGCTCTCCTTTTGTTTTTCTTCAATGCACGATGACAAATGAGGTTCCAAATACCCTTTTATAACTCACACACCTAACCTCTTTATCGCATTAAAATTTTTACCCTAGGAGTTTTAGGTACTCTATTTTCTCATACAACGACAGAAGAATTCATCTATAGACCTTCTACTCCTCAAACTCTCTACACAAGTGATTATAGAGATATTTGCAAACCTTTCGCACAACTACTAAAAAATTCCTGCATTTCGGTGCCAGCTATCAATCAGGGGGACAAGGATTTTCCTGAAAAAATCCCCCTAGGCCAATGGCCTAAGATCAATTTTTAGAGGAATTACCAAAAGTGGATTTTGGTGCGGGCCTTTTTCCTTCATCAGATTCATTTTTCCTTACCCATGTTTTCTTCATCTGATCCCTTATTTCTTCCATAGTCACTTTCCCTTTTCCTTTATCATATTTTTGTGAAATTTTGCCTTGGTATACCAGACCTCTTCTATCCATGTTTATGTTCCTACAGAATCTTGCAATGTGACCAAATCTGTTGCAATTGTAACACACAAGATTTCTTTGTCTAGACCACTCATTCCATTGATTTCCTCTTGATCTGCATTTATTAGCAATATGCCCAAATCTTCCACAGGTGTAGCATTTAACATCCTTACACTAACAAACATACTTCTGCATTCAATTGACTTAAGAAAAAACTTGTTGCAACTGAAACACTGACTGGGAAATGCTGGACTGCTTGAATTTATTTTATTTCTACACTGAGAAGCCATATGACCAAATTTATTACAAGAAAAGCAATGACCATTAAACTTTTGAGCATTGGGTTGTCTTACCGGATACTTTCTTCCCTTGTTCATCTGATTTCTTTGTCTAGAATCCTCATGTTTAGATCCGGAGCTTTCTCCCTTCTCATATCCAAGACCTTTCTTGTCATTTGCATCCTTTTGTCCTTTAGTCAACTCATCAAGCTTAGAAAAACTAATCTTAAACTTCTCCTTGTATTCATTTACAGTAGTGAGTTCATCTCTGAGAATAACTATTTGTCTTTCAAGCTCTTGTTCATTATTTCTAGATTGTTGCAATTCAATCTCCAGCTAAATGAATCTACTATTAACTTTGTTGCATTCTTCAGATATTTCTTTTAAGGACTGGGCTAGATTCTCCTCATTCTTCTTTCTTTCTTCAATCTCCTTAGTTTGCCTCATTACCATAGATTCCATCTCAAGCTCTAAAGCAACATTGTCTCTAGCAAGCTTTTCACATTCTTCAGTTATTTCTTTTAAGGTCCGATTCAAGTGAACATCTTCCAAGCTTTTATTTTCTTTCTGCTTCAGCTAATCACATAGTCCCTTCCTCTTTTCTCTTGACTCATTTATTTTATCCTTCAATGATTGAATGAATTTTTTCAGCATCCTCAAGATTTACTTTTAATTCCATGACTTCTACTTTAGACTGATCAAGATCATCAAGTGCCACCAAAATTTGTTGTTGAAGACTACTAGAGTCCATTGCATTCCAGGATCCACCTCAAGTTGTAAAAATTCTTCAAAGGAACCTACTTTGATACCAATTGTTGGACTTAAGGAACACTGAGAGGGGGGTGAATTAGTGTTATGCAATTTTCTTATTTTATTCCAGATCTTAAACCATTTACAACACTTAAAAAAAAATAAAGATGCAAACACATGAAGGAGACAATCTAAACACCATAACACCAAGATTTTTACATGGAAACCCTGTTAGGGGAAAAACCACGGTGGAGGTTAATTCACAATTTATACTCTATTAAAAGTAAGAAAATAGGGAATGCACATGCATTCATGCACACTGCCTAGAGCTCACTGCTCCAAAAGCTCACTACTTACATGAAGGCTCACTGCCTTACAAGATGATTGAATTACAACAAAATTTGATCTATAGCATCTGCAAATGCCTGGTGTCGGTTCTGGTGAAGCTCATAGATCAGATTCTGGACCTTCTATCTGATTCTGCACTTCACTCTACTCTACCTTAATTCGCTTCACAAAAATTCTCTTCTGCACAAGTAAAATTTGCTCAACTTATTTTATGATATTCACACACACATTTGCTCTACTCTTCACACCTATTCACACACTTCAAAATGAATTAACGATATCATATATATATCCACTACCAAGATTACAATCGCTCCAAGTCGGCTTCATTAAAATATGAAATATTCCCCAATGGTCGGCTCAAATCACAAATTATGTTTAATGTGTACCCATCAAAGTCGGCCAAACCATAGCTAGGACCCAAAAAAAAATTTCCAATACAAGAAAAAATTAAACAATTACTCCTTATACATCTGCGACATGCTACATTCACCAAGTCGACCACCATGAGCAAATAAACAGAAAAATCATCCTGTCGAATCTCCTAACTCATACACCGATTAATGCAACAGCACAAAAATTAACAATAAGATAAAATAGATGCTCAACAACCTTCCCCGAGATCAACAACCTAAAATGGTAACCCAGTGAAGTATACATATTGACATACTAACCGGATACCATGTTCTTCATTCTCACATCTGGTAAAACTTTGTTCTTCAATTTGCCTGTCGGTAGGAAAAAATTTTGATCTGTGGACTGGAATAATGACTTAGGTTGCCATCAATGACAACACTGGAATCCATATGCCAACAAAATAGCTCCTTGAATGGGCGATTGCATACTCTCCCCTCAACTGAATAGGCAATCCTGCACCTGACTGAAAAACCCCAAACTCATAGAGGCAATTGCGACTTTGCCCTTCCACTTAAGGGGCGATTGTGCATTCACCCTTTCACTTAAGGGGTGGTTGTGTACTCGCACTTCCACTTAAAAATTGATTCCACTCACTCCAAGGGTGATCTTGACTTCGAACCCTTGTAGAGGTGAATTTGCTACATGGACGAGCAAACCTGCTAACCTAACAAGCGAACTTGCAACCAAAACAAGCAATTGTGCTATCTACATAGGTGATTCCGCCTTTGCCTATAGAGGAGAACCTGTACTCCCAAGGGGCGAACCAACAACCTATAGGGGTGAATCTACATAGTCTACAGAGATGAATCTGCTCTATTCTTGGGCGATTCTACTCTTTCCATCAACAAACACATAATGTATAAAAAACATCAATTTATGATAAAAATTTTGTAGCAGCTTTATGCTTTTCCTTTCCAAACATTTTTGGTCCAGGGGCTCTGCCCCCCAGCCCCCCTTATGCAAGGGATCAGACCATCCCCCTACACCCCCCTTTTCTAATCTGAGCTTAAATCAAATCCTAATTTGAGATTCAATCCAATCATAATCTAAGCTTAAATCGAATCCCAATCTGAGCTTAATTCACATCCCAATTTGAGCTTTAGTCCATCTACATCCAAGATCTTTTTATATCAAAAAAATATTAAGACCCCTTCTTCCATGTTCCTCTAATCCATTATATTCATATTTTCATCATCTCTCCTTTTCTTCTAATCATCTATTCCCATCTTTTCAATCCACATCCATCCAATCCAACATGATGAATCCTTATACTCCATCAATGCAACCAAAAATAGTAGTCAAAGGAGATCCCAATTACATTGAAAATTACATTGAAAGTCTTGTGGACCAAGATGAGTATGAAATATATCTCCTTTATTCTATCATCACTAGTAATCATTTCTTGATCGTCTTCCAAAATCCATTCACTCCTCCAAGCTATCTCATCACACCTTCCTCCACACCTAATAGTAATCCTTATGCTACCTTTGACAAGGGATATCCATTATCTTCCCCATGCACATATCCATCCTATCCTTCATCCACATGTCCATATTTTCTATCCCCCACATATCCCTCTCATCCAATATTCATACTGCCATCTTCTCCTCTAGCCATATCTCAACCTCCATCTTTGCGAAACACTATCACCTTCACCCCTAGTCCAAATCCTCCATCTCATTATCCTCTAATGCATGATCCTAATCCACCATCCACATCCTCCTATCCTAATCCAACATCCCAATCTTCCCACCTTAATCCACCATCCCAATCTTCGTACCTTAAGTCCCCATCCACATTCTCCAACATCAATCCTCCATCCACATATTTCTATACTAATCCACCATCCATGTCCTTTTGTCCTAATCCACCATCCATGTCCTCCTATACTAATCCACCATCCATATCCTCCTATGTCACTCCATATTTCACTTCATCATATCCTAATCCTCCCTCCAATCAGTCATACCTTTGTCCTCCATCTAATCCCAATCCATCATCTCATTGTTCTCCAAACCCTCTCCCAATCCATAATCCTGATCCTCCACTCCATGATCCTAATCCACCATCCATATCCTCTTATGAAACTCCATCTTC
The DNA here is from genome assembly GCA_007258455.2 of Sequoia sempervirens. Taxonomy (NCBI): domain Eukaryota; kingdom Viridiplantae; phylum Streptophyta; class Pinopsida; order Cupressales; family Cupressaceae; genus Sequoia; species Sequoia sempervirens. The sequence goes on from VDFB02000015.1 coordinate 267,447,647, forward strand.
CACTCCACCATATCCTAATCCTCCCTCCAATCCATCATATCTTTATCCTTCATCTAATCCTAATCCACCAATCCATAATCCTAATCCTACCCATTCGTAATCCTTCATCTATTCCCACCACCCCATATAAGCCTACAATATGCAAGTATCTCATTCCAAATGTCATCCAAGGACTCATGACAAAGAAGACATCCCTGAATCCACATCCTGAAGTTGTAGAGCCATCCCATACCACTCCATCATGCATGGTCATTAGTGATGAGACCCTTCTTCATTGGGACACCCCTTAGTTTTGTTATGTTTTTCTTGATAGCTCAGATACATTGTTAAGCTACAAAATTAAACTTGCAAAATAATAAAATACCCAAAACAACAAGGGTAAGGAATACGACCAAGACTCAAACTGACGACACACTGTACTAGGGTAAAGGTATGACCAGGTAGCCCATTACTATCTCCACAGTAATGATTGGGAGATAGTAATGGGCTACCTGGTCATACCTTTACTCTAGTACCGTGTGTCGTTAGTTTGAGTCTTGGTCGTATGCCTTACCCTTGTTGTTCTGGGTATTTTATTATTGTGCAAGTTTAATTTTGTAGATTAAAATGTGTGTTTGATTAAGTATTTAATTTATGGTATTATTGATGTGAAAGCTTTAGAATAAATTAATTAATTAATTTGATTTAGTTATGTTATTAAGTAATTTTAATTATTTAATTAATGGGAATTAAATAAATAAGATTATTTAAATTTGTTGAAATATATAAATTGTTAATTTTTAAATGCATGTGGTTGGAAAATATCTGTGGTGGTTGAGGGAAAAGATATTTTGTGGTGTTAACTGGAAGTTAGAAGTTTGTTATCTAATTGTTGGAAATTGATTCTCGGAGGAAAATTTGGGAAAAGGAAAGGAAGTTGTTTTTCACAGGAAGGATTTGTTTGTTGGAAAAATTGTGAGGAAATTGTGGATCTGTCTGAGTTTTATTTGAGAATCTGGTTTTAGAATTCTTGGTTGTGGTTTATTGTGTGTTCTGGAAAGTGGCAATTTTACTGGAGGAAGCTTTGGCAACATTGGCAATTTGAAGTTACAAAGAAGCTTGGCAACAATTCTCGAGGCAACGGTTCTTTTGGAACAGGTTCCTTTATTGTTTTTGTGGATTTTGAATTGAATGAGTTGTTTATATTACTGTAATGAAAATTGGAAAAGTTTAGAAAGAAATTTTCATTACTGTAGAAGCTTTTTTTTTCTTTTAAAATAATTGTTGTGAAAATGGAAGAACCTTTGTAGAAGAACATTTTTAGATCCTCTGTGTAAATTGATCATTTGAAATAGATTGAAACAAAAGGAATTTATAGATCTCTGTAGAAATCATCATTTTGTTTTGGTTTCTCAATTCTTTTGAAATGTTTGAGAAAAGGAAATCTCTGAGCTTTCCTGTCGAAAACTTCTTCTGTGAAAATTTATTTCCGAACTTGAACCATTGCTTGGATTAATTTATATATAAATGTATATATATATATATTAAAATATATATGTACATATACATGTATATATATTATATATAAATATTTGATTTTATTTAAAAAACTATGATTTTCCTGAAGGAAAATTCTAAATTAGAATGAAATTGAAAATCGTCGTACGGTGAATTCGTGTACTGAATATCATTGTTTAAACATTGGCAAAGTTTTGTTGGGAGGGGAAGCGTTGGCTATCCCCAGCGCCGACTCCCCTTAGAGGGAGGGCCGACGCTGCTCCTGCCATGCCCACGCCTCCCCTATAAGGGGTAGGTTGTACAAAACACGATGATTGTATTCATACAGTCCGCGGATTTTAAATTGTGCCCTCTGTTAATTCCGTTACTTGTAATTTGGTAATTAATATATATTATATTTATAATATATATATTATATGTTATATGTAATATATATATTATATATATATTTATATCATTTGTAATATTTTGTCCTTTATGATCAATGGAAATAATTTTGTGAGGAAATGAATTTGTGGTATTAAATAAATGTGGTTCTTTTAATATACAATTGATTTAATAATTAAATAATATATTTGTATGTATATATATAATTACATTTAATTATATATATACATATTAAATATATTTATTTAATGTTTCAATTATACAATCAATATTTGCAAGCACGATTAATTGAATTGAAATGATTGATTATTTTATTGATGAATTTGAGTTAATCTTATGAGTAGTTTTGAACTGAAAGTAATCATTTAGTTTAAATTCATTGTTGACTTATAAATAGGAATTATGATTAAATGGTGTATTTTAGATATGCGATATTGATTGTTTTGGATTTAGGAAATCCGAAAAGTAGTGTTTTTAATTACTTGAGATTGTTTATTTTAATTTCTAGTATTTATGTAATTGGGCACAGTGGGGAATAATTGTTGTAGAGAAAATATAAGTCTTCCAGATTATAATTGTGACAGGGTTGTTATTTTTGTTAGTCACCTTGAGATTTCCTTGGGTAGTGCATGTAGTTGGATTCAGTATTGGACATCCGTAGGGATGTGTTATCTCTTGTGTTGTGTTATAATCAGTTTGTGCATTGTCTACCCTTGGGTGTAGAATGATTTATTGTGTTGTCGATAGGGGAGTGGATTTCAATGAGGGTCGGGACACAAAGTGGTCCCAGGATAACTCATGTGGAAGTCAGTGTAATCAGTGGAAATTAAATAACCTACATTAGGGAAATGGGTAGTTAACATATTTAACTTGATAATTAGCCTCGCTCATTGGCTCAAGGGCTTGTGTTAGACTTGAGATGAGTCGGGAAGGCCTGGAATGGAAAGATCATTATCTTGTCTTCTTGAAAGATAATTAATTCTGCACTAGTGTGCATGTGGGGCCAGAGTTTGTAAGAGGTTACCAGAATAACCCAAGATGGGGGTCGGGACCTAGGAAGATCTCCTTAGGATAACCAATGAAACCTTTGTGATGACACTCCTCCTATGACAACAATCGGGTTTTGTTGTACATTGATTGTTCTTGATTTAGTGATTTTGGAAGCAATGTGACCTTTTGTTTGTGTTTACTAGTACGATGTTATCTTGTATATTGCCTGTGTCTAGAAGTAGTAGGTTTGTCTTGGTTACCTTTTACTATCTCCTAGCATGAGGGTTGGGCCTACGGATACCATATGGCTGGGTGGCGTGCACCTTACACTGTTGAGTTTCTCTTCTTGTTCGTGATGGCTAGATCTTCTTGTTCGAGGAGCTTGTGTGGTTCTATGGATTTGTACTTCTCTTTCTCATTGTAACTTTGGACACTATGTAATTGTAATCCTCATTTATATCTAGGAGAACCCTTGTGATGTAATTGTAACATTATGTATGATTTATTTATCATTGGATTAAATGGTATATATATGGTTTATATGGTGTTGTATTTGTGGAAATATGCTCATTATATTTCTATGTGTTAGACTTATTATGCAATGGATTACTGCTTTTTTGTATGTTGTTATCATGAGTTAATTCCATGTACTATGTTTTAGAATAATTTTGTAAGTTTGGAATTTCACATATAGACACATTGTGTGGCCTAGAGGATGTATGTGTTAGAGTAGGTTACTTCACTCGTCATTGTTACTCTTTTTAAGAAAAAAATTATTTGTGCTTCTGCAGTGTTGCATCTCCCTCTAGGTTGAGGGACGGGGTTTTATACTTGGTATCAGAGCCTAGGTTTAAGTACTGGGAACTCTGGGTTAATTTGGAAACCATTAAGTTGTTGTGTAGGATTTAAGTTGCATATCTTGTCTTACACCTTGGTGTGTTTGTGCAGGATCATGCCACCTAGGAGAGGTCGAGGCCGTGGTCGTGGTCGTAGAGGTAGACATGGAGGTAGCCAGCAGAACTCACCTCTGCATGTTTCTCATGATTCTGACCGTGAGGAATAGTAAGCTTCCCAAAACATTCTGGGAGGTGGTATTCAATATCCGGATCCACCAGGGGTTGAAGGCATTTAGTTGCATCAATTGTTAGAGGATACTCTTGCCCATCTTGGACCGAGGTAGGAAGTAGGACAGATTGTTGTTAGAGAGAGATGTACCAACTCAGTCAGAGGTAGTTGTAGATGCACACATGAGAGATTTACTTAGAGCTCGACCACCCTTATTTGATGGATCAGGTAGCGGTTTAGAGGTTGAGACCTGGCCGATTGACTTGAATAGATGCTTTGCTATGCACCCATATGGTAGCAACACCAAAGCCAAATGTGTGATTATGCAACTGAGAGGCTTTGCTTCCACATGGTGGAGATTGGAGGAGTAGAAGCTCCATATTGATATCAATACCGTATCTTGGGAGATGTTTCTAGAAAGGTTTCGCGCTAGATTTCTCTCTGATCATTGGCGATAGCGTCGTGGTGATGAGTTTCACACTCTACGATAGATGACTATGTCTGTGGAACAATATGAGCGTCATTTTTACGAGCTCAAACAGTACACAAGAATTGGTGATGACAAGGGCATGTTGGTGCAACACTTTCTTAGGGCTTAAATGCCTAAATCAGTGGAGGTGTGCAGGTTTTTGAACCCAAGACTATGGAAGTGGTGGTAGATAAGGCTAGACTTATTGAGGAGAATTTGGCGATGGCCTTAGGTGGTCATGTTGGAGTACAGGTGGGTAGCACTTCAGCTACAGGGCCTAGTGCACGCAGTGGCCAGACTTAGGGAGTTGGACCACCCAGGGCATAGCAAACACCATCACAGAGTGGACAGTACCAAAACTCTCAGGGGAAATGGAAGGATTTTCCACCTAGACAAAATGACAGATATCAGTCAGGGGGTGACCAGAACTGGAGGCATGTCAAACACTTCAGTAATGCACAGCCAACACAGAGTACTTAGTCTACCTTTAGGGGCAGTGTACAGCAGTCCAGTGCACCTTCTGGAGGTAGAGGTTTTGGTAGGGGTACTGGGTGTTTTGCTTGTGGCCAACAAGGTCACATAGCTCGGTAGTGTCCCAATAAGGGCACATCAAGATATACACAGAGGCTAGCAGCGTCAGAGCTGATTGTTGGAGATGCAGGCAGAGGACATCATGTATTTGTTACGGTTGATAACCACTAGGATGACTACCAGAGTACAGTGGTGGAGACTACAGGTATATTGCAGGGTAACAGAGTTACCATATTATTTGATTTAGGAGCCTTCAACTCATTTAATTCATCATCCATCATGGCATGTTATAGACAGGGAGCAGTAAGGCAAGAGGGTAAGTGGTAGGTTGAGTTAGCATCTGGTGCTAGAGTTTTTGTACATTCCTATGTACCATATTGTAGATTGGAGAATGGTTCTTTCCACACTACTATAGATCTTTGTGTTATACCATTAGGTTCTTATGACATAGTGCTAGGGATGGATTGGCTAGATGCTCATAAGGCCGTGATTGATTGTCAACACAAGTCGATATGATGCATTGATGCATCAGGTAGTGAGGTTGAGTTAGTAGGGTTCTAGAGGCCTATATCTCTAAGAATGATCTCAGCTATGAAGCTGAGAAGGTGTGTTCAACAGGGGTGCCAGTTATTTGTTGTTACAATAGATGATTTGGAGATGGGGGATAGAGAGGAGAAGTTTTCCATTGATAGCCACCCCATACTTCAGCAGTATGCAGATGTTTTTCCAGATGATATTCTAGGGATGCCAACTCAGCATGACATAGACTTCAAGGTGGATCTTTTACCTGGTTTTGAACCCATTTCACGATCCCCATACCGTATGACAACTTAGGAGCTTAAAGAGCTCTGGTTGCAGCTTGAGGAGTTGCTGGAGAAGGGTTTCATTCACCCTAGTGTTTCACCTTGGGGAGCACCAATGATCTTTGTGAAGAAGAAGGATGGATCTCTTTTTCTATGCATAGATTACCAACAGTTAAATAAGGTCACCATCAGGAACCGATACCCTCTACCCAAGATTGATGACTTGTTTGATCAGGTCAAAGGTGTGATAGTCTTTTCTAAGATTGATCTGAAGTCAGGATACCATCAGTTATGGATTATGGAGTCTGATATTCATAAGATGACATTTCACACACGATACAGTCACTATGAGTTTATAGTGGTACCATTCGGGTTGACGAATGCGCCATCAGTATTCATGAGCCTGATGCATGAAGTTTTCACACTTACCTGGATAGGTTTGTAGTGGTATTCCTCGATGATATTTTGATTTATTCCAGGAAAGTTGAGGAGCATGAGGAACATTTGAGGAAAGTATTGTAGTGTTTGAGGGATAATAAATTGTATGCCAACTTGTCCAAATGTGAGCTCTTCAAAATGGAGGTCAAGTACCTTGGTCATGTTATATCAAGAGAAGGTATTGCAGTGGATCCTGCAAAGATCCAGGAAATCATGGATTGACCTACGCCCATGAATGTGGCAGAGACACGTAGCTTTATGGGGCTAGCAGGTTACTACAGGGGTTTTGTTCAGAACTTTTCTAGGGTAGGACACCCTATTACTTCTCTTCAGAGGAAAGGGAAGAAGTTTGATTGCTCAGAGCAGAGCGAGGTTGCATTTCAGACATTGAAGGAGAGGTTGACTAGTGCACTGATCCTATAGGAGACTTTGTTATATGTGTTGATGCTTCTTTAGAGGGGTTAGGAGCAGTATTGATGTAGGATGGTTGAGTCATTGCGTATGAGTCGCGCAAGCTCAAGGATCATGAGTTGAACTACCCTACGCATGATCTTGAGTTAGCTACAGTAGTACCATGCTTTGACTTGATGGAGGCATTTTCTATTGGGGCATCATTTTGAGTTACATAGTGATCATCAGAGTCTACAATATATCTTTACACAACCTAACCTTAATGCTAGGCAAAGGCGATGGATGGAGTTCCTCTGTGAGTACAATTTTGAGGCGAAGTACATCCAGGGGAAGGAGAACGTTGTGGCTGACACTCTTAGTAGATGAAGGAATGAACTATCTAAGATGACTCTTATTGTAGATTTGAGGAGTCAGATTCTTACTGCACTTCCTACAGATAGGTGGTACCAAGAGGTAAGGTCTGAGATTGAGTCAGGCAGGACTTTGGATGGCAGGTACTCAAGATATTCTTTGGAGACAGATGGGTTATTGAGATACATGGGGCATATATTTGTTCCATCTTCAGAAAGGCTTCGTACCTTGATTTTGACAGAGCCATATCGAGCAACTTACTCAGCTCACCCTGGAGTGAAGAAGATGTATGTTGATTTGTGACCGCTTTATTTTTGGGCAGGTATGAAGCGGGATATAGCCGATTATGTATCACGGTGTTTGGAGTGTCAACGAATTAAGGCTGAACACCAACATCCAATTAGTATTCTACAACCTCATTTGGTTCCTGAGTGGAAATGGGACATCATTTCATTGGATTTCATTGTTGGTTTATCCAACTCTTCGCGACAAAACGATGTGATTATGGTGACGGTAGATAGGTTGATGAAGGTGGCACACTTCTCACCTATTTGTTCCTCCTATAATGCTTCGTTAGTTGCTAGAGTGTTCATGGAAGACATTGTGAGGTTGCATGGTATTTCACGTCGGATTATTTCTGACAGGTATCTTATGTTTACTTCGGCTCTTTGGACATCATTACAGCATGCTATGGGGACACAGTTGAACTTCAGTTCAGCGTATCACCCTGAGATGGATGGACAGACTGAGAGGGTCAATTAGATCCTTGAAGATATGCTTCACATGTATGTCATGGACCAGCAGACATGATGGGAGGATTATCTCTATCTTGTAGAGTTTGCTTATAACAACGAGTTTCAGAGTTCTATTGGCATGGCACCATTGAGTTGGGATAGGTTGAGGACAGGATTTTATTGGGTCCTGATATGCTTCAGGATATGGAGCAGCAAGTGGTTCAGATCAGAGAGCATTTAGTAGCTGCACAGGATAGGCAGAAGAAGTACGCAGATGCACACCATGTGGATCGTCAGTTTGTTGTGGGTGACCAAGTTTTCTTGTGAGTGTGACTAAGGAAGAGTCCAATCTATTATGGAAAGGGTTCTAAGCTCACACCTCATTTTTTGGGACTTTTGAGATTCTAGAGAAGATTGGACCAGTTGCTTACCGCCTTGCTTTACCATCTAGTCTCTCGCGCATCCACGATGTGTTCCATGTTTTTGTACTTTGACCTTATCATCCAGACATTTCTCATATCCTTGATTGGATTGCTTTATAGGTAGAGGATAGGCAGCTAGCTTTGGAGCCCGTGGCCATTACCCAACATAGGAGACTCACCCTCAGGGGTTGAGATATTGAGTAGGTGAGGGTCCAGTGGGATCCTAGAGATGACACTTCTGCTACATGGGAAGATGCTACCAAGATGAGGGAGCTCTACCCTTACTTGTTCGCAGGCTTCCAAGAGTAAGCCATATCCTAGGGGGGGAGGATGTGACACCCCTTCGTTTTGTTATGTTTTTCTTGATAGCTCAGATACTTTGTTAGACCTTATTTTATGTTATGGTTGTTCTATCATTGACAGTGGAGCGATGATAAACTATATGGATGTGATGATACATTATATGCAGGGTGATTATGTTTAATATGCTTTATGTTTGCATAGATGCGTAGTTGTGATGACATTGCTATATATGCTTATTGTAGTTTAATTGATATATTAACTCGTCAGTTGATGTGACATTGTATTGGTGAAGAGAACGGTATTGCATCACTCGCTTGTGAGTGCCCTGTGATTTCCGTGATTCTATCTTCACGGTGTGTATGAATTATTATATGTATACATGTACAACTTTTTTTTCCATTGTAGGTTTGCAGGTATAGGACAACGGCTTCACTTGGTTTCACAGGTCTGAGCATTTCCACTACTCAACAGTAATGATTGGGAGATAGTAACAGGCTACCTGTTCATACCTTTACTCTAGTACAGTGTGTCGTTAGTTTGAGTCTTGGTCGTATGCCTTACCCTTGTTGTTCTGGGTATTTTATTATTGTGCAAGTTTAATTTTGTAGATTAAAATGTGTTTGATTAAGTATTTAATTTATGGTATTATTGATGTGAAATCTTTAGAATAAATAAATAAATTAATTTAATTTAGTTATGTTATTAAGTAATTTTAATTATTTAATTAATGGGAATTAAATAAATAAGATTATTTAAATTTGTTGAAATATATAAATTGTTAATTTTTAAATGCATGTGGTTGGAAAATATCTGTGGTGGTTGAGGGAAAATATATTTTGTGGTGTTAATTGTAAGTTAGAAGTTTGTTATCTAATTGTTGGAATTGATTCTCAGAGGAAAAATTGGGAAAAGGAAAGGAAGTTGTTTTTCACGGGAAGGATTTGTTTGTTGGAAAAATTGTGAGGAAATTGTGGATCTGTCTGAGTTTTATTTGAGAATCTGGTTGTAGAATTCTTGGTTGTGGTTTATTGTGTGTTATGGAAAGTGGCAATTTTACTGGAGGAAGCTTTGGCAACATTGGCAATTTGAAGTTACAGAGAAGCTCGACAACAATTCTCGAGGCAACGGTTCTTTTGGAACAGGTTCCTTTATTATTTTTGTGAATTTTGAATTGAATGAGTTGTTTATATTACTGTAATGCAAATTGGAAAAGTTTAGAAAGAAATTTTCATTACTGTAGAAGCTTTTGTTTTCTTTTAAAATAATTGTCGTGAAAATGGAAGAACCTCTGTAGAAGAACATTTTTAGATCCTCTGTGTAAATTGATCATTTGAAATAGATTGAAACAAAAGGAAATTATAGATCTTTGTAGAAAATCATCATTTTGTTTTGGTTTCTCAATTCTTTTTAATTGTTTGAGAAAAGGAAATCTCAGTCCTGTAGAAAACTTCTTCTGTGAAAATTTATTGCCCAACTTGAACCATTGCTTGGATTAATTTTTATATATATATATATACATATATATTAAAATATATATGTACATATACATGTATATATATTATATATAAATATTTGATTTTATTTAAAACACAGTGATTTTCTTGAAGGAAAATTCTAAATTAGAATGAAATTGAAAATCGTCGTACGACAAATTCGTGTGAATATCATTGTTTAAACATTGGCAAAGTTTTGTTGGGAGGGGAAGCGTTGGCTATCCCCAGTGCCAACTCCCCTTAGAGGGAGGGCCGATGTTGTGAGGCAATCGACGCTACTCCTGCCATGCCCACGCCTCCCCTGTAAGGGGTAGGCTATACAGAACGTAGCAGATGTATTCATACAGTCCACGGATTTTAAATCGTGCCCTCTGTTAATTCTGTTACTTGTAATTTGGTAATTAATATATATTATATTTATAATATATATATTATATGTAATATATATATAATTTATATATATATGCTATATGTAATATATATTATATATATTTATATCATTTGTAATATTTGGTCCTTTATGATCAATGGAAATAATTTTGTGAGGAAATGAATTTGTGGTATTAAATAAATGTGGTTCCTTTTTTCTTTTTTCTTTTTTGGTATCGCAGGGTGTCCCCGCGACCCCAGCCCAGCGCCCACCCTTACACTGGTTCAAAAGGAAGTGAGCTGGGAGCGAGACTAGTCCCTACGGCCATGGTACAATCAGCACCGCCCCCAGGTGTCCACGGCTGAATAATTCCGAGTTAGTGAGTCGAACCCGATACCTCGGGGAGCAAACCAATAAATGTGGTTCTTTTAATATACAATTGATTTAATAATTAAATAATATATTTGTATGTATATATATAATTACATTTAATTATATATATACATATTAAATATATTTATTTAATGTTTGAATTATACAATAAATATTTGCAAGCACGATTAATTAAATTGAAATGATTGATTATTTTATTGATGAATTTGAGTTAATCTTATGAGTAATTGTGAACTGAAAGTAATCATTTAGTTTAAATTCATTGTTGACTTATAAATAGGAATTATTATTAAATGGTGTATTTTAGATATGCAATATTGATTGTTTTGGATTAGGAAATCCGAATAGTAGTGCTTTTAATTACTTGAGATTGTTTATTTTAATTTCTAGTATTTATGTAATTGGGCACGGTGGGGAATAATTGTTGTAGAGAAAATATAAGTCTTCCAGATTATAATTGTGATAGGGTTATTATTTTTGTTAGTCACCTTGAGATTTCCTTGGGTAGTGCATATAGTTGGATTTAGTATTGGACATTCGTAGGGATGTGTTATCTCTTGTGTTGTGTTATTAAATCAGTTTTTCCACTGTCTACCCTTTGGTGTAGAATGAGTTATTGTGTTGTCAATAGGGGAGTGGCTTTCAATGAGGGTCGGGACACAAAGTGGTCCCAGGATAACTCATGTGGAAGTCAGTGTAATCAGTGGAAATTAAATAACCTACATTAGGGGAATGGGTAGTTAACATATTTAACTTGATAATTAGCCTTGCTTATTGGCTCAAGAGCTTGTGTTAGACTTGAGATGAGTCGGGAAGGCCTGGAATGGAAAGATTGTTATCTTTTCTTCTTGAAAGATAATCAATTCCGCATTGGTGTGTATGTGGGGTCGGATTTCGTAAGAGGTTACTAGGATAACCCAAGATGGGGGTCGGGACTTAGGAAGATCTCCTTAGGATAACCAATGCAACCTTTGTGATGACACTCTTATGACAACAATCGAGTTTTTTTGTATAGTGATTGTTCATGATTTAGTGATTTTGGAAGCAATGTGACCTTTTGTTTGTGTTTACTAGTACTATGTTATCTTGTATATTTCCTGTGTCTAGAAGTAGTATGTTTTTCTTGGTTACCTTTTACTATCTCCTAGCACAGGGGTTGGGCCTACGGGTACCATATGGCTGGGTGGCGTGCACCTTACACTGTTGAGTTTCTCTTCTTGTTCGTGATGGCAAGATCTTCTTGTTGGAGGAGCTCATGTGGTTCTATGGACTTTTACTTCTCTTTCTCATTGTAACTATGGACACTATGTAATTGTAATCCTCATTTGTATCTAGGAGAACCCTTGTGTTGTAATTGTAACATTATGTATGATTTATTTATCGTTGGATTAAATGGTATATATATGGTTTATATGGTATTGTATCTGTGGAAATATGCTCATTACATTTCTATGTGTTAGACTTATTATGCAATGGATTACTGCTTTGTTGTATGTTGTTATCATGAGTTAATTCCATGTACTATGTTTTAGAATAATTTTGAAATTTTGGAATTTCACATGTAGACACGTTGTGTGGCCTAGAGGATGTATGTGTTAGAGTATGTTATTTCACTCGTCATTGTTACTTTTGGTAAGAAAAAAATTAGTTGTGCTTTCATAGTGTTGCATCGTCCTCTAGGTTGCAGGACGAGGTTTTACATTCATCCCACACCTATCATTCCACTTGCCACTTCTAACATTACCCAAACCATTGAAACCATCAAACCCTTCGAATCCATTGAATCCCCATCTTCTACTCCTAGAACCGTTGAGACCATCAAAGACACCCAAATCCAATCCACTTCTCCTACTCCTAGTATCACCAAAATCCACTCCCATGAACTTCATGAATCCTCCATCCTTCCATCCACCCCACCTGAGGAGTCCATCCAACATTCCTCTTACACCACACCATCTACACCCATTGAAACTTTCCAAGATCTTGTTCCAAATCATACTAATGTATCCCCTTATCCAAATGAAGATCGTACCATCCCATCTAGTCCACCTCAATATCATAGTCCCTCATCCACTTCATCCCACGATCCCCTTATCACTCAAGATCCAATCACTCCATCTCATGATCCCTTATCACCCGCTACCCAAAATCAAGATCCTAACATTACACCTATTCCCCCTCATGATTCCTTATCACCTACTCCTCCAAATAAAGATCCTACCATCCCATCATCTCCATCTCATGATCCTTTATCACCACCTCTATATCGCCTTGGTCCTCTTACATTCATCCATAGTGGTCTTCTTGTAGAAGAAGAACAAAGCATATACACCATCCATCCTCCTCTACCTAATAATGGACTCGCATCATGCTTCCAAAATAACAAGCATCCTACCATAAATCGAATGCTCAAGATCATTAACTATCAAGGAAAAGGCGTGGGCCTTCATGAGAAAGGTATTTTAGAGCACATCCATGTCAAAGAAAACCCATATGTACAAGGTCATGGATATATAACTGAAGACTCACAATCCAAAAATTTTGGTACAACCTTTGTACATCCTAAGCGGGCCTCTTCCAAAAGAACAATAGGGTTTTCCCATCACTCCACCACACCATTTGTCACCATCCCCCCTCCTCCATCATATCACCTCAAAACAACCATCCATATTCCTCCTTCATTCTCCAAATCAATTTTGGGTCCTTATTTCCCTCCATCCACCATCACACATCCTCCATATGCTAAGTCCATTTTAGGACCTTATATCCCATAATCACTTCCTCCATCTCATCCTACTCATCCCCTCATCCATCAATCACATATTCTTATCATCCATCATAAAAACCCCACTCTCATAATCCCTAATTAGGATCAACAAAGGCACATAACTATACCTCCTCCATCCACACACCATCTCCAAAATCCCACCTCCATCACTCCATTCATATTCTCTCCACATCATCCATCTCCTCACACCCATCCCATTGCTATTGGAAGCACTTTGGATGCAAAAGTAAAAATACATAAATCCAAACATCCACATGAATTTGAAGCTCCCCATGTCCCCTTAAAAGGACATATTGAAGAAAATAAAAATCTCATTCAAAAGAGTAATCAATCACAAAGACTACACAAGCCTATTAAAGTAAAAATCAAAACCATGTGGATCCCAAAGAACAAAGATGCAACACCTTCAAATGAAACATCCAAATTTTCTAATCCAAAAGCTAATCATACACATCCTCCATCTCCTAAATCTATTTTGGGTCCTTATGTCCCAAAATTCACTATCCCAACTCCTTCATTATCCCCACATTCTCCATCCATTAATCCTCGTATCATTCCACATCCATCACCATATGTGCCAATGTTGGTCCTAAAACTGTTCCCCCATCACACATCTACTCCATCATTCCATCCATACATTTTCCAACATCCCATCCATTATCCCACATATCTTCCCCATCAAATCCCTTTAATTCCTTCCATTGCATAATCCATTTATCCTAATAAGGTTGTACCAACTTCTAGTGATCATTTCAAACATGGGCTCTTATCACCTCAATATGGAACTTGATGCTTGAGTCCTTCCATATCCTTATCCTCTATCTTCCAAATCCATTTATCCACATCCTTATCCTCATCCATCTCCATCCACCCACTATCCAAAAATCCAAAAAAATCTCAAAAAACTAAAAAAATCCAAAAAACACTAAAAAAGTTTTTAAAAAAAGGCAACAAGCACCTTGGATAAGTACCATGATGAAAATCTTGCAAACGGGCATCATGTGTAAATCCCCCATCTATTTTACTTCCACACTTGGGGGCAACTTCATCCCCTTCCTCCATCTCCACCATCCAACCTATACACCTATCCTACCTATCATATCCCATTTATCCCAATCCATCCATCCTCCCTTTTGATCTTGACATAGATAGGGGCACACATTTATACATGCTTTGGAAACCTCTTGGCATACATTCCCTTCATCCATACACTATCATATTCCTTATCCTCCCCATCTACCTTCCTTATCCATGCCTCCTATCCACATCTATCTCCATCCCTTATCCACCCATGCATCTTATCCACATCCATCTCCCTTCCTTATCTACCCATTCTCCTATCTGCCATCCCTCTTGCCTCATTACACATGACATATCTAGAGTGGGGCATATTCTAGCTTTGTAACATAGTCCTTGGAGACATCATTCATCCATCACGTCATCCCTTCCATATCATTATTATTATATCTCCATCCTTCTTCCATTAATCCTTCCAAAAACTTCATCCCTTCATACCATGATCCTTCCATATCCCCATCTTTCTATCATGTCATATGCTCATCCTTCCATCTTACCCATCCTTATCTCTCTATCCATCCATCCAAAAAATCCCTTCCATCTTCCAAATCCTTTTCTTCCCATCCCTCCATCCACTAATCCTTTTCCATCTTCTCATTCTTATTTTCTCATCCATCAATCCATCCAATAATCCCTTCCATCTATCCATCCAACAATCCCTTACATATTCCAAACTCCTTATCTTCCCATCCATCCATATGAAAAATCCCTTCCATCTCTCCATCCTTATCTTCCTATCATCCCTTCCATCTCTCCATCCTTATCTTCCTATCATCCCTTCCATCTCCCTATCCTTATCTCTCTATCCTCATTCCATCACATAATTCCTTTGGATTGGTATCTAGCTATAGGCTACCCCCATGTAATCCATTGCCACCCATCTCACTATCATCACTCCAACCTTTTTCACACATCTTGTCAATCTCTTATCACTTTTCATCACTTATCTATCCATCGTATCATCCTCTCAATTAATCTTCCCATTCATAAGCTTCACACAATCACCATCCCCCTATCCACAAGGTCTATCTTGCCTCATCATATTAGCTCCATCATTGTATCTACTTATCACGGTCATCTCATCATCCCATATCCATCGTCCATCTTTGGTCTTTTTATCGAACTACTTTGCCTCTGCACTTTCACATAGGAAAGGCCATCATCGATGAGCCCTCGAGGCACTAGGTTTTTCCTTTAGGGTGTGTCTTTGTCTTCGTCATGTCACCAAGAGTCCCTACATAGCTGGTTCTAACAATAAAATTCACTAGCTCCAAGATATTTCAGTTTGTCTTAGGTACCCATTGTCATGTTCATCCTCACATCTATCCCCATCCATCCTTGGTCTTAGTAGGATTTATCGTTCCTCCTATCAAACCGTGTCAATATCATCCACCTATCATCCTCATGGAAAAGGATATTTGATATTTATTGCGATTTCTTATTGCTTTTTCATTTTGTTTATCTTTTGAGCTTCCTACTATACCTACTCAAAGTTTCCACGATCCATCATATCATGGTATGCTTTGATTGGTAGACATAGGAGCATATCTTAGTTTTCTATGTGATCATGTTTTCTTGGTTGTCCCGCATAGTACCCACCAAGATCCTTGTGGTCTTGTGTTATGTTGGGGCATCCTTTGTGTTTGTGGTTTTCCAACATTGGCCCTACCAAATCCCCCTATGAATTTGGGATGTTGGACTAACCTTTTGTTTGTTGTGTCAGTCCCATGCATGTGATACAAAGTCACCTTGGTTCCTCATACCCTGGTGCATAGTATCTCATGCTATATCAAATTAAGTGATCACTACATGTCAATTTGTATACGGTGCTCCTAATCCATCTTCCCATCTACTTTCCCTACATCTTTCTCATACATTCATCCTTTATCACTCCCTCGTCATCTATCTATCCTATCCATTTTCATCCCTCCACTTTCTCGATCTTCATCATTTCATTATCTCTTCAATCTTCTTAGGATAATATGGTTTTTTATTCTAAGCATGTTTTCATCCATCTTCATCCTTTCATTATCTCTTCAATCTTCTTAGGATAATATAGATTTTTTATTCTAAGCATCTTTTCTTCCATCATCTTCATTCATTTTAGCAATCTCATATCTCAATCCAATCCTAATCCTTTCAATCTAGCACAAATCATTTAATTGCATCTTTGGTCTTGTTCCTAGCCTTGCTACAAGCCTTAATCCAATCATCATCATCATCAGGATGTATCCTTCCCTATCCTTTTGTGTTGTTTTGGGATATTGTTCCCTCATCAACAACACTCTCATCATCATCATCATTGGGATGTATCATGTTAGAATTTTGAAACAAGCACAAAACCACGA
Organism: Sequoia sempervirens; assembly: GCA_007258455.2. NCBI lineage: Eukaryota > Viridiplantae > Streptophyta > Pinopsida > Cupressales > Cupressaceae > Sequoia > Sequoia sempervirens. The sequence goes on from VDFB02000015.1 coordinate 267,464,517, forward strand.
GCCACATGATCAAACAACAAACAAATACACCTTCCACGCAAGAGATTTGCAAACAAGAATTGCTATATTCCTCAACAAGAAAAAGCTACAGAATCAAGAGACTCTCAAGAAGATATGAAAGCTCCAGATATTCTTCGTGCAATATTTACAATGAGGGTTGAATGCTTATAAGAGCAAAGCCCTAAATGAAAAAGGGATCAAATCATGACAAGTGTCAACATCACATGAGATGAGACATAATGATCTAATATTAACTCAATTAATAAAGCATCCCTAAGTTTAGCTAAAGTGTGAGAATATATTAGACTAATAATCAATTAAAGATTAATTAATTATTAGCTAATGTATGATAACTCTAACATATCATTCCCTCTCGTTTGTGTTGTTTTGGGATATCTCGTTCCCTCATCAATAGCACTCTCATCATCAACATTGGGATGTATCCTTCCCCATCCTGTGTTGTCTTTGGATATATCATTCCCACATCAACAACACTCCTATCATCATCATCATTGGGATCTATCCTTCCCTATCCTTTGTGTTGTTTTGAGATATATCAGTCCCACATTAACAAAACTCCATCCATCATCATCATCGGGATGTATCCTTCCCTATCCTTGTGTTGTTTTGAGATATATTGTTCCCTCATCAACAACACTCCATCCATCATCAATCAATCTTGGCATGTAGCTTGACTGGGGCAACATCACATTTGTCCTTGAATCCATTTGTGCTTGCTTGCTTCTAATCTTCTCCTTCCATTATCTCTTCCTCCTCCCACCCTGCATTTTATTCATCATATTGCATGATCTTCCCCATCTATCCTTGCATCATCTCATCCATTTCGAGAGCACACCCGTGTTTTCTTGAACCCACACGTTCTCTCGAGGGGGCATCCTCAATCCCTAGTCCTCATCTTCACTCTCATCATCTTTCTTCCTAGTCACTCCTTTTGGATGTTTGGGGCATCTTCCTTAGTCCAACCATCTTCTTCTACGTGCTATGTTTTAATCTTCTTTGAAATGATGCTACTTCATAACACCATCTCAAAGAGGGAAAAAATGTAGACACTGAAAATTGACCACTTTCATTTGGTCAATTTACCCCTAATTCAACCAATTTCATATCCTCTATATTAATTAAATAATACCCTATTATTTAATTAATATTCATTATCCCTTATCCCTTTATCCTAATGTATTTCCTCTATTTTCCTAAATCCTAGCCTAAGGTAAATAATTTAATTGTTTATCTATCCTACCTTGCCCATTTATTTATTTAATGCCTCAAATGTCATATCCTCCATCAATTTCCATTAACCACTAATCTTAATTCTAATCCCCACCTAACCTACCCACTAAACATGTGCACACACTTAATCCTTGATTAAGTGTGTCAACCTCCCCTTCACATAAATCACATGGGGCTTGTCCTTCAAGGGTACAATCTCCCTCTCAAGCCCTCTCCTTGTTCCACGTGGCACAATCTTGTGGCTTGAGAGATCACCTCTCATCTCCACCATTGATCTTCAACTTCAAATCTTGGTCATCCATCTAAAAATCCTCCAATCTATTTATCCCAACACTTAGCCATTTTCACGGCTCTCACCCATTTTTCACTAGAGTGTCATTATGCTGCTGAAATTTCAAGTGAGCACACAACTAGTCACACATCGTGGGCACATCTACACAACAGGAGGTTTTATATGCTGGTTTGAGCTCCTTATCACCCAATCTTGAGTGTTTTGCTTGTTTTTAGTCTTTCGCTTGATTTTCTTGCATTTCTAGTAGATTAAAAACACTTATCACAAAAATATATGTTGCTACTTGCTTCTCGCAATTGTTTGTTGTTGGTTGCAAATAAAGAACATGGATCGAGAGTCTTGACATTGTGAATTGAACAGATATGTATGAGCTTCATTCTGAATGCTCAATTATTTAAATTGTGAGATTTCATAAATGTATTGTAAGTTTTTATTTCTTGAGTATTATAATAGTTTATGTAATTTGTATAATTTCTTCATTAATTAGACTAGCAAGGGTAGGGAATTATGCATTAATGGATTAATACTCATTCAAATGGCACATTTATAGCTACATAGGATTAGAATTTGATCCTACATTCAAGAACAATGAATTCAAATTTCACAAAAGATTATACAAAAAACTGCCAATGTGATACAAAGTTTTATTATCTTAAAGGGATGTTAACATTTCACTTTTTTTTTTAAATGAGCCTAATACATCTAGGTGAACCTTTTTAATAGGCACTAATGTCTTAGTATTTAATATGTTGACCTTCATGTTTATGTTTCTGGGAACTAGATTGCTTGAGGGCTATTGGAAACAGCCTCAGAAAGTACCATTGTTCTTCTGAAGAAACTATCAATTATCAAAATTTGGTGTGCGCTCGCATCTGCGTCGAAATGGATCTAGCCAATGGCCTTCCTACCGAGATTCTATTGAAAGTGGGTAAGAGAAGCAGGAGGCAACCGATTGATTATGAAAAAATTGCTTTCAGGTGTAGGAAATGCTTCTCAATAGAACATGTCTCCTCTAAATGTTATTTGCAACGTGATTTAGGGAATCCAAACTCGAGCAAACCGACATGGTGGATTGGGGTTGAATCTCGACACTATATCATTCCACCCAATCCCCCCAATAACTTCCCGAAGGAAAGCTCTCCTCCCCCTCCTGGGGATTGTACTTTGGTCTCGCTTGAAAAGGATGCAACTTCAACAATTGTCTCCAAAGGCAATGAAGACTCCAAGCCCTTGTTCTCTCATGTTCCTTCTTCAAGATGTGCAAGCTCAGAGGGCGATGCTTTGTCCAAATTGGGCGAATTGGGGGGGAATGCCCTCCCAGCTGTTACAGAGCATGTTACTATGGTTTCCTCAAATTGTGATAATGATTGGACTGAGGTTAAGATAAGGAAACCTTTGGTCAGGAAACACCATATGATGCTCAGATCTACCACAAAAGGTGGTAATAATGGGGAACAAGTTTAAATATTTCTAGACATGAATTGTAAATCTTTTTATCATTGAATACATATAGAGTGCTACCCTCTCTGGTAGCGATTTGCCTATAAAAATAAATAAATAAATAAATAATAGGGATTTGCTTGTATATAAAAGGTTATTATGTATCAATTTTGATTTTTTTGTTTTTAATCAAACATTTCTTGTTTAAATATTTGTCTTTTAATATTCAAAGAATAAGGATAAAGGATACGAGTATCCTCATAAATAACTATCCATGATCAACCATTGGTCTTTCTCCTTTATATGCATGTGCATACATTCTACATATGAGTGGTGCATTGCAAATAGATTAACAACTACATCAAATACATTCTTTTGCCCAAAGGTCCAACATCTTGTCCATATTTTCCATAATCCCTTGCTCATTTTATAAACATATAATGAACCCATATACCTACTTGAGGTTGTTGGTTGTCATTTAGCTTTGCTTGTTTCAAAACTAAATTAAAAAATAACAAATACACTTTCTTCTTCAACAATGACTTTCATATCTATTGCCTTACAAAATCATATCCAATTTTCTCCTTTAATGCCTCCTTGTTTTTAATTTTAAATTGTCATAATTGATGGTTTTTTTCTAGATTAAACTATGTTAGATTAATTGTGCAAACGTCATACATTCTCATAATTGTTCACAAGTAAAATAAAATTTTGAAATCTCAAGAATACACACTTGTCCCTTGTATTTAATCCCAATTCATTCTCTCTTTGTAGTCCAAGATCGCCAATCTTCAAAAATCCTCATTGAATGAGGGATAGCAAATTATCTACATGGTATTATGAATGGTAAGAAGGGAATCCCTGCATTAATGTCACTATTAATTGCTTTAGTGCTTTCTCTCCTAGTTGAGGTAAATCTAAAGTTTAAAATTAAGCCAATGCCAAATTCTTTATAATTTCATTTAGTTCATGCTCTTGGCAATTTTTCAAACATTCGCGCAATGCTTTTCTTGGATATTTGTCTTTCCCAAAGTGAAAGCATATATAAATAATTCTAAAATTAAGCTAATGTCAAATTCTTTATAATTTCATTTAGTCCATGTCCTTGGCGATTTCCAAACATTCACACAAGGCTTATCTTGGTTATTTATGTCATCTCCACTTGTTTTTAGAGAAACCATCTTGTTTTCAATGCCCAAAAAACTTACACAATATTTTTACCGATTTTATTTCCTATTCTCACTTACTTTTTGATAGGTTTTCTTGTATTATTATGTAATGTTTTATTTTCCTATATAAAGGATAGCCTTACATATCAAAAGGCTAGTGTATATTATGAGAGTTTTTCACAAATTAAAAGAGTTCGACTAAAGTTGGGATAGTAAAATTCTAAAACCATTAATCATTATTGATCTTCTAAACATAGACAAATCACCCACTAATAGACAAACTTAAAATTGTCTAAATAGCTATGCCAACCAACTTACAAGGGCAAGAAAATCCCTACAATAACTTGATAATCAAAGGCTTCACAATACCACTAAACCTCCATTGTCGCCTATGTTGGCCAAAAAGTTTAATCTTTTGCCTTCTAAAAATCATAATAATGAAGTCATTGCAAAATTTGTTTAGGCCTTCCATAGTGTGGCTTACTTGGATAACTTTCCACTCATTGGGAAGTTAGAGGAATGACAAGCATCTCCTATTTTGTACATGGGCTTCATCCACACTCAAATTTCATCATTGAGAGTAGTCTAGAATGATATTGTAGATATATGTCTCAATTTGCAATTAGGTACCTTTCAAATAGCATATGCAACTTATCAATTAAATACTTTACACTTAAAATATCAACCCTAAAATTGTATAAATGAAGCCCAAAGGCAGGGGCATCATACATGTTAAAGGCCTCATCAATTATTGCATTGTCATTCCACAACACCATCCACTATACCTTGTTCTACCATTACATGTGTCCCAAACAAGAAGCTATAAAAATATCCCAAGAACTTGAGGAAAGAAGCCTAATGTACCCCAACAAGAATCCATATGAGAAGAATGAACCCAAAAGATACATCAATCATTATTATGCAATAGGAGATAAGCCTACAATCAAAGTAGCCATAAAAGAGCTATGGGTGGGAACTTAGTGATACCAACCCCAATCAAAAAAATCGTAAACAAAATCAATTCAATTTCCCTTTGAAATGAGAATAAAGTAAACATTTAAAGTGAGAAGAATATAGAAAACTAACAAAATGTATTGACTTAACCCAAAATGTTGGATCTTATTAACTTTTAAGCCCATAACATCAACCCTTGAATACTCAATTACTCTTTGGCTTTCTTGCCTTTCCAGTAGCAATGCTTCCACTTAATGGCCTCAAAGTCACTAGACAACACCTTTCATTCACAAGTATTCAATTGACAATCTAAGCAATTACCATTTAGCATAAATTTAATGATCATTCAAGGCATTGACTAATAAAAGCATGAACACCAAACTCAAGAACCCTTAAGTGTATCTTATGACACCATTGGCTATCACAAACCCAAAATTTAGCTCTAAAGGCCCCATTAAAATTCAATTTACTAAACACCCTAATAGAAAGGCAACAATTTAAGAGTTTATTGACAAATCTATAACAATTTAATTAAGTGTTTACTAAAAAAATCCATACATCCATTGATATACTAAACACCTAAGGGAGAGGCAACAATTAAAAGAGTTTATTGATTAATCTACAACAATTTAATTACTAATTCACTGGAAAATGTATACATCTATTTTATAATTATAAAACAGTGTCATAGCACAATAGTTTAAAGATTTTTTAGAAGTTGAATAGAGGCAAAAATTTCCTATTTTCAATTTATAAAATATTATTTTGAATATAAAAAATAATTTTGTTGTGTTTACATTACAACTATAGCCTCCATTTTTACTGGAATTTAATTATACATAGGATTCAATTATGATTATGTTAGCACATGCCACTACCTAGTCTGCAACGCACAAATATTATCAAATATTACTTTTTAAATATTTAAAAACATTTGCATTTTCTTAGCATTAGTATCAAAACCAGAAAAAAGTAATCCTATAAAAAAAGTTCAAATCCTACTCTTGAAGATTCATCATATTCATTTAAACTAGTAGATAAACACTCCAACAAAATATCTTAAAAATACAAGTTGTTAAGTTGTCAAACACAAATGAAATTGTTGATAGCATGCCCATTATACAATGATATAAAGCATGCTTACATTGATACCTATAATCTAAATGTTCGTCAAATCAACAAATTTCACAAAACCTCTAGATGGTGTAGTAAATGTAGGAAAAGGTAGTTTTTAATGTCACTGCAGAGGTAGTTTTATGCATTTACTTAATAACCAAGTTTTGTGACATGCCCACAATATACTTTGGCATTTCATTAACGATACGCCTAATTATGTTAGATAAGCATTTTTATTCAATAGATTATGAGAACAAAAAACTCGACTGCCTTACCATACCTAATATTGACCTTTATTTACGAATAGCCTATAGTGACACAGTATCTTAAATCATACACAACCCCAACAACAGATTACTAAATTCAGTAATAACCAAAATATCTAGGAAACACCAGTACATGGACGAAGTCCTCATCCCGATCCCGATCCCCATCCCCATCCCTGTAATTTTTGGTGGTTAATGTTCATATATAATTTTGCCATACAATTACTCACTCACATATACTTAAATTTAAAGGCATCCTCAGCCCCACAGCTCCCCCATCTCCAGACATTTATGTTATTAACGCCAGAAATGCATGGAGATGATATATCTTATACATCAATCTCTTTAAAATTTCAAGTGGAGTTTCATATTTATCATGTTTTTATCTAGAATAGAATAGTAAAGAAAAAGGAAAATCAAACATGCACTATAAGTTCCCAGAATTATATGTAGAGGGAGGAAAACAAATAATAAGCATAGAATTGCTCGAACTACAATATTCAAGATGTGCTCAAATTACACATAAAACGCTGCTTGAAAATTACACCATATTAGCCTTGACAAATACAAAATTTATCGGCATGCAGGGTGCAGACAAAACAATAGAACCTCATTTTTAAGATATACGTTGTTGACAAATTATTGCATGCAACTTAGTTCTCCTTCAATAATTTAACAACTCGCGAAAAACCATAAATATTCTGCACTGGCTACAACTCTGAACAACAAATAGTCACTTTGAATATGAAATCGAGAAGATGAAAAATAAATCAGATTGTCCAGTCTGAAAGTCAATTTTAAATTGCTTTGTAAATTACAGGACCAGAGCAATCAAATCTATGTTCCATGGCAACTTCGTGTACAAAAAACTTGGCGCTATGGAAATAAGCTAAGAAAGAAATAGGAAACCAGAAAAGGGAAAATAGAACACTAATTAAAATGTTGATCAAAATTTACTGACAACGAATCTCATCTTTTAGGCCATTTTATTCTGAATTTGCCGGTGAATATGTACAAGGAACTCCACATAAGACATTCCGAGAGAATTTCTGTCTTCCACCATTAGGGAAAAGAATAGGAACTCTGCATGTCAAGTAAAATTCATCCGTGTTAAAATATCGTATTTCCACTAGATTAGGACATACCCACTCTAAATAGAAAAAAAAAATTACTGACATGCTTTTCAATAATAACATGTTTCAAATTTGAATGCAACCACGAAATTCATGGGAACATGTGAAATACAAGCTTCATAAATAGACATTGTAATGCAGTTAAGATATTAATGTGGTTCATTCAGATCACTCAAATACAGATTTAGCAGAGAGTTCATTCTACTTCACCTGTTGGATCTCCCCTTTTACACACCCGTAACCTGTACGAAAACACATTTTTTTGCAATAAAATTACTGCTTTGTTTTGAAAATTAAAATTAATTGACATTGTAATACAAAAAAAACCAGTGCAAACAGAGGCATCAGTTTTCATGCCATATTAAAAACCCATACCGTAAGTATGAACACCGCTGACGCCTAATTTCATTGACTAATTCATTAAGTTTTCTGGAATGGTCATTCTCATACTCCTGCAACAAGAACTGCAGAAAAGCCATACGGACATAAATCATTGAGAAGCTTCATGTAAAAAATGTCTACAATGAGGAGCTGTAAATTTAGGACAGGACTGTATATTTCATGCCAAATATGGCAATGCCATTGAGCTCAACTCTAGTCCTGCATTCTTGTTATGCATTGTAAGAAAGATACAACAATATGCATCTTAGTTTCCAAAAATTGAAGTTTACATAATCAAACTTAGCCCTGAAAATTAATTTCGTAATACATGTGAGAAAATGAGTCACTTACATTGCTAGGAATGTCATCAACTGACTGCACTCCAAAGAGTTGTTGCAGCATATCAGGACTGACCATTTTTCCTGCATATATTAAAGCATCTTCCCCATTTTCCAGCAAAAAGATACCATCATTATCTATATGTTCACTAGAAAGTGGAAGTGTTAATGGCAAAATGGTACCACCAATATCCTGCAAAATTTTAAATTAATTTAGTAAATCAAGCATATGATAATAGTAAAAATTAAATTTTAACAATAAAAAAGATTAGAAATCATATAATTAACCTTTGGTAGTAAGTTATGAATCGGAAACATTCGAGGATACACTAATGGAACAGATAAGGAAGCAGAAATAGATGCCACCCGAGTGAACCAATAAGATCGGTCATCAATACGCACATCAGTGCGTAGGCCAGTGCCTTTTATTAATGCTGTAGGAAAGCAGTTCAAGAAGGAGATGAGCCAAATGATGCGCTATACATCAACAAAACTTATGTAACTTAAAAGGAATAACTAATGTGCCAGGTAAAAAAATTGAGCTGGAATGAACTAAACAACATGCTATCCATAAATAAATTTTATCAAGGGGGCAAAAAAACCATTTTTAAGAATGAAGACAAAAAGGTATACAATAATCACATCTTATGACTTGATTCTAGATATAGTTATTAGAAAAAACAGAGTGTTGCTATATCTTGAAATGGTTAGCTAAATAAATTATTAGTTAACTGAATTGGTGAACACATTCAATAATGAAGAATATGCTCACAAATATTCACTTGGTACTATTTGCATTCATTATAAAGAACTAATACAGATAATATAAATATAATTCTACATATTTTTTAGAAAGAGCTTTATCTCAAGGGAAGTTTTTGAATTTGGAATTTCAAGTATTGCAATATAATATATGCTAAAATTTCTACTAAACTTTGGGTTAATAGATGAAATACCATGCATATTAGTTTTATACAAGCAGATAGCCTACTCAAAGATCATGAAATGAACACACTTAAAATGGTTTATGACTTCTCCAGCATATACCTAACGTGTAGAGTGGTAAGAGCTTAAGAGCTTCTGGAAGAATAAGCTGCCCAGAAGATGATGCTGTTGCACAAAACTTGCGGTACGTATGAAGAATGTTGATACAAAGACCTGTCATTTGATCTCTTACTTGTACAAGTGGTGTAGTTGGAATTTCATTTGCCGCTGCATATAGAGGAAAGACCCAATTCAGTTGCAACCTCTCCCATGCCTTTAATATTAAGAGAAGAAAAAAGGGATAGCAATATTTAAAGCACATCATCAGAAAAAAAAATTAAGTGAAGTACATCAGAAAACATAGTGTCAATGCTTTGCAGTCAAGATTTCTTGTAAGCTTTGATGCAAAAATCATAACAATAAAAGATCAATGGCAAACAATTTCTTGGACATCTGACCATATTCAAAAGAAAAACTTAAAGAAAACCCCAAGTTACCTTGTTTTAAGAAATAAGTAAATTGGGCATCTAAATCAGCCCCACGGAAGAGATTACTCAGCACACTAGTGCATGGCAATGATAGAGTTGTAACACGTATTCTTCTTTGGCCATAAACCGTTGTGTAAAGTACTGCACACTAACAAAACACAAAAGAACCAAATTTGATTAGGCACTTAGTACTGTTTCCACAGGCAGATGGACCCTGCCAGCTACATTCAAATAAAATCATGATCAACCATTGTAAACCTAACCAATGATGCTAGCCTTCTCAAGCAATTTTACCTGAAAGCAACATTCAGAACCTTCTTGGAACTTGTCATCGTGCTTAAATGTGACCATTATGGTCTTATCACAGTCAATCTGTTGATGCAATTCAAATCAACCTGATCAGGATCTCAAAGAAAACTAGCAAGTTCACAACTTCTTCACCAAACTATATCTAACATAATCAAAATTGAATCTATCTCTTGAGATTTCTTCATAAAGCAAGAAAAATAAGTCAGAAAGGAAAAGCAACAACCAATAACTTCCATTCAAAAGCTAATTTTTTTAAGTTTTTGAGTTTAGTCACAGGCCTTGAAAAACAACATATTTCACAGCCTCCACTTGAAATAAGATTTTAGCATGCTTCTAATATAGAACTAAAATCATGTGTGCATTTATTTCTTTCAGAATCTAATGAAAGCAAACAAAACTGCATTTGCACTTAACAGTTGCATTTTTAAAGGTATATTCCAAAATGTATATAATGCATGGCTTCTCATAGATTATGAGGTACATACTCATTCGCTCAACCCTCTCAATCCAATTGGTCCCATAAAAAGGGTAAGAATATCTATTTGACACTGGGTTATGTTTATTAGATACTCGAACCTCAGGTCTCCAAATAAGAATGATTAAGTTAGAGATAAGTGCCAAAGGCAAAGGACGTGGCTCTGATAATGTTCACTTTTAGCAAACTATCTATAAGAATTTTAGCAACAAAACAACACAGAAAATATGGCATATAATCTCCATCTCAGGCACTAAATATATAGGCCAAACAAACCCCGAGAACCACCAATTGTTACCCCAAAACCATGGGCTCAAAATGGGCACCCAAGTCCTCATGGTCAAATTCCAACACCCTACATGTCTGAAGCCTCTCAGATTAAAATGTAAATCCTCTTACAAGCCATCTTTGACCATTACAATGAGAGGTATCATTAATCTATCCCACACACTCCTACACAAAGCTATTACTAGCTAGTTAAAAATGGTGGTCATAATCCACTAACCCCGCAAATCAATATTTTACAAATGTCATAAGAAAAAATGAGGTATTGCAAAGAGCGCCAACTATGAAATCTTCATGATTCCATCCAAGTGATACATCTTTTTCCATGTGGTAACAATTATTTACAAAATTACAAATATTAAATAATTAAAATAGACCTAGGACTTAAAAGGTGTACAACACACCTAGTCTTTTAGTCCTTAGTTCTAACAAATAATAAGTGCATGAAAGGACCATAATTGCAAGGCATGGTGAGATTGGAGATGCCATACACATAGAAAAGGAATAAATATTGAAAATAAGTACACATCCTCAGATCTGGGAGAGTTGTGTTATGTGTCCGCATTTCAGGGACAAGGGAAGAACATGACACATCCACTAATACTCATGAAAACAAAAGACATATGGGCAAATCTTGAGCACATTTGTTCCTAGCTTTGGTCATCCTGACCCAATCACAGGAGGCAGAAAAAAATAAACCAAACACAAACATATTCTAATTCCTAACACAGGAGAACATCCCCTCTAACCACCCCCTTTTCTGTAAATGTGACTTGATGATCATTGTGCTGAAATTTGGCAGGTTTCTCATGCCCTCCGAAAAACTTGGGTAAAATTAATCAATATCCTAGTTTTGAGATGTAGAAATGTCTCTCTTTTACAATTAAAACAAAAGCTTGAGTACCGGATATACTGACCCCTGCAAGATCGACATCTGTGGGAATTCTCTTACAAAAATTACCGAAGTAATCTTGTACTTGCAAACCCTGCAAATAACAACAAAGAAGACTATGATGAAATTGAGAATAAGAATAAACACAGTCAATCTTTCACCCATCAAGGAATGGATGTAATAAATCTTTCAACTTTACCTGACTGCATCTTACACGCATAACTGCTTCAAACCCTTGTGGTCTTGTAATGTTCCATCTTAAATCATTGTATAATTTTGCAGAATCAGCAACAGCTGAAAAGGGATAGTAATAATAAACCTGAAGAATGGCAAACAGTCAATAAAGCAACCATTATAAGAATCAAGTTGGTTATAATGAAGCAATTAAAGTACCTGTCCACCAGTAGTCCTTGGAACAACAGTTATTGATGCAATATCCACATATGATTGACTCGTAAGAAATAGATCCACGCACACCTGATAATAATTTAGGAAAACAAACATTGTGATTAAAACAATTTTGGTTGCTTACAAAAAGAATTGTTTTTATTTTAATTGCAAAGTGGAGAATTTATTTAAAGAAAAAAATGTAGTAAATTGAGAATCTTGACATCAAAACTGAGAAACAAAGACAACTGATCCCTCAAAGCATATACTACATATTCACCTGAAATTCAGCAAACTCTATTGCCATGGTCTTAAGAGTCTTGTCTGCAGGTTGAAGCAATTTATTCACCTCCTGCATTTCCAATACAAAATTGGGAAGCAATTAATAGATAAATACAAGAATGATAAATCCATAACAATTACTGTACATAGAAGATAGAATCAGAATTTGATCTTCCTTGAGGTTGTAGTTTTAAAATAATTCATCCTCGACAAAACAAATAATTTAATTTATGTAAAGCATAGGAATACATGAATTCCACAGCATATCATCTCACAAACTATATGGTACAGTAAAGATTCAAATTAATGGATTATGTAAGGCATATTTTCACATATAACAATTACTTTCTCTACTATTCAATGGTTCCAATATCAGTCTTATAGATGTCATATCAAATAAAGGATGCAAACAACCACAAGATTCTCAGTTTTGTCACTGAAAGCTCATCAATGTCCAGAGAGCTTTACTCTAGAGTTCAAGGTCCTTAATCATTTTAATTACTGGTTTTCCTGCTAAAAAATAACTCCACCAGACATAGCAAATATAAAATAACTTGATTAGTAGAAGATGCATGTTTAAAAACATGTTTTTGAACTCTCCTACGGTCTTACATTATTCTGGTCAAGGATTATTTAGAGAAATATTCCATCAAAGTTGATCCTTCCGCCTGATTGAGATCAAGAGAGTTTTGACTAATCGTACAGGAATACAGCAAGCTCAAATTATAGCATGAGAAACCTCGTTACCCATCTTTTTTTAATCAATATCTGAATTAAAATGGCTAACTAATTGGTATATTGAAAAGTGACATAACATCACCTTCACAATGATAATGCTGACTTCAATAACTAATGACAAACAAATGAAAGCTTGCAGATAATAACCATGCCCAATAAGTTAACTGGGAATCACTCAGGCAACACAAGTATACTTTGGCCCAGTACTCTAAGCTGCAAGCCTTCAGGCATATATGTTTAAAGGCCATGATTGCATGGTGAACAATCTAGAAGAAATCACATCTATAGCTGATGGAAGATTACATTGATTTAATATAAACAGAGATGAATCTGATTATATATCAATATTGCAGCATAAATAACTGATATAAAGAAATACCGATAGTCATTACATAATGCCAATTGAACAATAAAACAGCGCAGATATTCACTACATAATAAATTTCAATACCACGACCAAGGGTAAGCCATAGCATGTATGAGAAATATATTAATGAAAAGGGCAATAGACTCTACCATAAAGTTCAATCAATTGAAATAAACGAAATCTACACCCACTTTTTAAAACACTGCATGTGTTACCTTTTCCCCAGCACTTGCGTTTGCCCTTCCTTCTGCTTCTCTAGCTGAAAGGGCTCCTAGACCAACAGATGGTAGCACTGTGCACCCATAAAATAGGGAAATGAAAAGTTAGCAGGGATATTTTTCTTCCCAATACATAAGAAACAAGTATAATTGTTAACAAGAAACTATATAGGAATTTGCGTATCTTGAGAATGAATGGAATAAAAATGGCCAAGCTATAAAATAATCAAATAAAGCAAGATATTCCAGACAATGCAAGCAAATAACATTATACATCATCTACAAGAGGACTTGAATAAAACAGTTCTCTTTTCATTTCTCACCTCATAAGAGACTAACAAAAATTAATAAAAATTTGATTCAAAAGAAACCTAGCATCCTCATCAAGCATTTGACATCTTCACAAAGCTCAGCATTTAGACTCATGCTTTGTCTACTTGAAAAAAATCCATTTCTTATAGCTTAAGGAATTCATTTACCTTGAGAAAGAAAGGAGCAAATTAAATGAGGTGGCAACTGCTGTGTTCTTGGAAGGCTCAAAATAGATTATGTTGAAATGGCCAAGTTGTTAATGAAAACTGAATGTTCACCATGTGAAAATAACACAAGCAAAAAGACGACACACAGTACGTAGCAAACAGTTTTCAAAAAACAAAACATGAATCCTCACCAAGCATTTGACATCTTCACAGAGCATAATTTTCAGATTCATGTCGCAGCATCTTTTGGAAATGGATATAGTATATACCCTATGAAATCTGTACATAAAAATTTGGGAAATACAAAGGTACTAGATTCAATGAGAACAATACTAGAAAAGTAGAACTTACAAACTTCTCACAATTTGAACATTGACATCAAACATGGAAGGATTGCCAATGGAAAAGTCAAACAAACAACAAATACAATTTTGGTCATGCTAATAAAGCTAATGCAGATATAGATAACAAAATGCATTTAATTCAATTGCAACAAATATTTCCTTTCAACATAAAATATTTAATTAACTTGCAAAATAAGATTTGACATCTTCATAGAACACAATATTCAGATTCATGCAAAGGCATCTTTATGGAAGTTGATGTACCCAATGAAATCCATATTTAAAAATTTGGATGGGAAAATAACTAGAAAACTTTAAAATACATTGATAAGAAGCATGAAAGAATTGCCAATGTAAAAGTCAAACAAACAACAAAATCAATGCTGGTCAAGCTAATCAGGCTAGTTCAAGTTATACGTGACAATAAACACTAAATTAACTTGTAACAAAGACTCTTCTTTCCGAGAATATGGATTGGGATTCAGCATTTTAATCATCACTATCTAATTTACAAGTAAGATAAGCTATTCTTTCAACTTCTGTTTCGGACACCCTCCAACCAAAGTTTACTCAGACACAAGTTTAACAACAAAATCAAGTCAGTTCAAATGCAAAAATCATTCACCCAGTTGATAACATGATCACAGAATACACAAGTGTAGGGATAAAGCAAGGACAATACAGTAATAAATGCCTACTATTTCACACATCTATGAGGCTCCTTCAGAAAGATTCGGTAGTTATTGTATGCGTTCCAGAATTTCTAGAAAAAGTTCATCCCAAAAAAATGTGGTCCCATTAAAGTCAAAGATTGAAACAATGATCGACTCTAAGAGATTATCTGAAAATCCCCCATTGCTGGATAGGTTGTGTTCATCAAGAGTTAACATCTTGAAAGTACATCAATCATAAATTCATAATCCATGGGAAATGCCTATAGCAGAGTATTCTTGTTGGAAGGCTTTTGCATATACTAAATTTGGAAAAAGCATTAAGCACACACGGTAGCATGATTATTGATAAAATAAATTCATGTTGGTAATTCAAAAAATGATGCTAGAACTCAAAGAGAGAGAATGTAAACATAAGAGAAAGTGTTTTGTGCAACTTCTGCATGATCTATCATATAATTCAAAACTATTTACAAGAATTGAATAGTGTCAAATTAGCTAACCTGACTGGAAAACTAGCAGCTTTCCACCAGTGGATTTCATTGCAAGAAAGGCACCCTGGTCATAATGATCAGACAATTTATCATAAATATCCAGACAGAAAGAGACAGAAGGGAAAAACTTTATAATAACAAAAAAATATGAGAAGAAAACAACCTTGATGGCTGCACCAAAAGCTGATTCAGGGATCTTGTTGTGTTGAAACATTGTAGGAATACTCTCCAAAAGTTGTTCTACATGTTCACGACACTGTAATTGCAATTGTTACCAAAATTACAAATGATACTTTGTCCACATGTATCCAAAAGACATATCAGATTATATGAAAAAACTCAGAAAAGAACCAAAATAAATTGGAAAAAAAAATAGCATTTCTTCCCAAAAAGAAGTAATGTTTTCTACAAAAAACAGAAAAATTGTGGGATGTTGCAAAAACCATAACTAATTGGAGGACTTAGTTAAGACCAGTATTCACCTTACAAGCTAGATTAAATTGTCCCATAACAACAGATACAGATAACGTATCCAACAGAATAATGATTGAAAAGTAATACTTGAAAAAAAAAAGAGGTAAAACATTTTAAATTCTACGGTGCTCAACAACACAGAAATACTAACCTCAGAAATTGGGACAATGAGCTCTGTCTGAAGAGGGGTGTACACATCTTGAACATCAGGAACCACAAGCATTGAAGGCTGCACAAAAAGGGAAAACTATGAAAATAGTAGATGTACTGAACTTCTGTTTTAATAGCAGTATCACAATAATATTCAATATCATTTACAATATGCAATTACAATGTCATTTAGAGAATAATATATTCCAGATGATTTCTGAACTAAACTATACTACATTACTTTACAAACTATACTAAATTACTTCTCACCTATTGTCATATATCACAATATGCAATTACAATGTCATTCAGAGAATAATATATTCCAGATGATTCCTGAACTAAACTATACTACATTACTTCTGTTTTAATAGCAGTTTCACAATAATATTCAACATCATTGCGGTCAAAACTGTTCTCACCTATTGTCATATATCACAATATGCAATTACAATGTCATTTAGAGAATAATATATTCCAGATGATTCCTGAACTAAATGATAAGATATTAAAAACACATTTAATGTCATGCAGCAACACATTGTGTCATTTATATGGGCACAGCATGGTCACCACAAAAGTTCAAAACCCAAGTATAGGGACGAGGACCTCATTCCCATCCAGTACTCACATCTTATTGTGAGTGTATGTATATATTACATAGATGTATCATTATTCATTTATTCGCATACCCTGATTTGAAATAGCTTTCCTTCCCTGTACCCCAGCATCTCCAGGTGAGTATAAACATGGGGAACATTGAATTATTTAAGCAAGTGAAAATGATTCTTTCAATTAGCTACAGTGATGTCCTGAAAGATAATAATACTACTTGTAATCAGTCCTTGATGAAAATTTCTCTGTCAAAAAGGAGTGGACTTTTAGAACTAACAGGACAATATCAGTGATCCATCAAATATTCAAAAGTCATCCTCATATTGCTGCTCTGTTAAACAGGCTAGTATAGAAAGATATCCAAAGAAGCTGGGCAAATTTTCCAAAATTTAAAACTAGTATTATCATTAACACAAATTCTTGCAACATGAGTTTTCAGAACCATTTGAGACTGAATAGATGCCTCTGGCTCACGAATTAAGTACCAAGAACATAAGAATATCGAGAGCGAGTTAAGTACCTTCTCCTCTTCAGTCTTCAAAATGCATTATCAATTTATCCACTTTCTCCTTAAATGGAATTTTAATTTGAAGTGAGCATATATCTTCTATGTATATATGTACCTCATTTTAATTATTATATTTGCATTTATGACTACAAAACCTTAACAGTTTGGGATTAATGATATGATAGTATAAATCATTATCAGACCTTAACATATCATCACTAATCATGACTCTAACATATAAAATGTAATATTCCCTTTCTAGAACATTCCTGATTTTTGTCCTGAAACAATAGTTCCAACTTAAAATGAAAACTGCATTATATTTATAAATATAACTTCATCTGAAATGATGAAATTTTATTATAATATTTAGATTTATAACTTATGCAATAATTCTGAAAATAGAACTTATCTTGATTTTCTGCAATAATTCTCCTTGATGATTTCCTCCTGTAAATCTACTTTGGAGGTGAAATCAAAATGGTAATGGCTTTGTCAAAATTATGAATTTATTATAATATTCAGATCAATAAATCATAGCACAAATCTGCAGAATTAGAGGTTTTCATCCCTAACTCAATAGTAGCAATATCAAGGGCTTTTGTCCTTAACTTGTCACGAGAATGAAAGGGTTTTCGTCCTTCCAACTCTTAGTTCCTACTTGGAAGGGGTTTTGTCCTTCCTATTTGCAAGACACTTTCCTTAAATTCAAAAGTAAATTTAGCTACAGTGGGAGGATGGCAATGAAAATAACATTAAAATTTTTGAAAATTTAACTATACAAAATAGCAAAAGAAATAGGAATTTATCACTTATGTAAACAATTTGACGCCCAATTGAAACATGATATACGTTTCAGAGGGGATTTAAAGTAATGTGTATTAATTAATTTCATTTCTCACAAGGATGCAAGTCCAACTATATAAACATTTACAATGACTTTGCTAGATTATTGCTGATTGCTTTTTGATGATTGATATTTCTTGATGGATTGACAAGTTAGTGTTTGAATGATGATTGAATGAATCTTCATTCCTTGATTCCTTCCTTGCTTGTCAATAAACTGATTTCCCCTTTATATCCATTTCTTGAAGGAGTCACCACCCTTGACAAGAAATGAGTCACCACCCTTCATTGCTACCTTTTGAGAATAATAATTTATTTCCAAACTGATTGATAGATGTATATTCCTTAATGAATTGATGATTTTGTTCCTTGAATGATCTCGTTCTCAAACGAAATGATCTCCCTTTTATACCTTATGTTAGATGGAGTCACAACTCTTCACCATGTTGGCCTTTGCAAGAGTTACAACCTTTCATAGTTAATCGCTGCCTTACAATTTAATTTTAATTAAATGCTTTCTTATTAGGGATCACTGCCCATGATAAGTTCTTTCCTTTATAGGATCGCTGGCATTTCTTTGGGCACCACCTTCAATTAAATCGCCCCAGTTATAAATTAAAAGGGCTGCGATCTTGCACTGCATTAAAGGCTGTGATCTTGGCAGGGGCATGACATAAAACACCCACAAATAAGCATCACACCCATGGTTTAATGTCATATGTGCTGACAATCTCAGTAAAAGGGTAGCTTTCACAGATTTATAAAATAATAATTAGGAAAAACTAAAATAACCAGTAGATAATGTGTGGAAAGTTTCTCCATTAAAACAAATCCAAGCTATGGTAATAATCTTAGTAAAAGAGTAATTTTACATATTTACTAAGTTAGAATCATAGGGAAAACAAGAATTACCCATAGGCAACGTGTGGAAAGAGTCTGCAAAAATTCAAACCAATTTTGTTTGGATGCTTCACCTCCAGAATTATGAAAATCAAAACAGCTAGCTATCTTGAAACTTAAATTAGTAATAGCTAGTCGCTCACAAAAAATTGTATTGAGTGAAAAGTAGGCAGTGAACAACCAAAGTCAGGGATGTCTATCACAATCATCTCAAATTGTCAAGGTCAGATCACTTTGTTCAGATGACAAAGTGACCATAAGTGATTTCCATCAAGGGTAGACATCATGATTATCAATCAACTGGATCAGTTCCACCGATTCCAAAAGTTTGAAAGTAATATACCATAATAATAGACCCGGTCTGTCCCAGCCAATTTAGATAACTTCACCAAGACCAGAGGGACCAGTAGGGTACTACCACTCAATGATGGCCCATACAATCTATGTCTTGATAAGAACAAGAAATGTACTTGACAGAAATTGTATATAAGATAGCTACTTCTTTCTATGATCTATCATTTATTGCATACTGAAGATAAAGATGTACTTGACAAAAAGCATATGCCTCCCAACTTGTCAATCACTATTTTAAAGATGTCAAATTCGGTATGATTTGCCTCCACTTGTCAATCATTATTTTATAGATGTCAAATACAGTATTATTTTATTTAATATATATTATACTTCTAAAGAATAGCAAATCAAAGTGCTTTAATTTTGTCAACAATTCATAAGCTACATTGTACAAAGACTGAAATGATATGTTTCATTTTATTAAGCATTTAATGAGAAGAACATGACTTGAAGTAGTATTTAAATTGAATGCACAAACCGCACAAGCCAATTGTGAAAAATATAAATCTAAGAATTATCTCTATTGGCAGAAGATGTCTATTTGCAAAAGCAATATAAAATGAAGAAAATTAAAAATGAGAACAAGACCCAGATTTGGCAAAAGCATTTACCTGCTGAAAAGCGCGGTTCAAATTGTAGAAGTGAATTGTGGAGTCAAATGTCGCTATGCCTACCTTCGTTCGAGGACCCTCCTGTGCAACATAATGAACCATCAATCAAATTACTTGACAAAAATCAGAACAAACCCATATTAGATAATTATTAATAGCATAATATTCATAGGTCCTCCAATGAAATCCCCTCATTTATTAATTTAAAATAAAATATAATGATATCCATAGCAACCTGAATTTAACATTACTATCTTATGGAATGTCAACAGCCCCCTAAGATCCCTGATCAAGATGTTGTTAATAGCACACCTGCTAGGATAAGACCATATCAATGACCTCTGGTCTCAAACATCTATGGTTTGACACAAGAAGAACATGCAGCATATTCTTCAATTCATATAGTAAGGCCACATAACAAGTTTGATGTCACTATTGTGTCAGAATAGTCATGAGGCTACTATTCTACAGCTAGTTATAAATTATAACCAAGCATGTCACGGCACATAGTACAATACCTATAAAGTACATATTGCCCCTCATTTCAATATGTACAGTACATAGTACAACCTCTATACTCTGCAATGCTTACTATCTTCCAATAGTTGTCTCTGAGTTGTGCATGGTAAGGCCAAGATGCATAAAACACTGAAAACTGACTTGGCATAAACACACACTTTTAACAAAACATAAAAAAACTTAATGACCTCTCCTTAATTTATGCCAAAAGGGCTTTCCTATCTTTTTAGCTAAGACATCTTATCTGAAAATCAAAATTATTAAATAGTTATTGTCTGCCATTAAAAAAAAATGTTTTTGTCCCTGATCAACATTATTTAAAAAAAGTAGAATATTGCTATCAGTTCTGTGCCACAAGAGCACTACATCTTTACAGGCAGCACCTCAACTAAACAGCACATTAAATGTCCATACTGGCCACATGCATCCAATCTAAGAGTAAACGATTCTTGTGGTTGTGATGGTGCCTTTCAATCTACATGGATTCAAAACAAAGATCAAATATTAGGTTATTTCAATAGGCTTTTCACATGGAGATTTGTTATATATTTAGAGTTGATAGATCCAACATACATAAATTGTTGCAAGACAAAGGAAACAGGAAAGCATACACTAAAACAAACTCGAAATTACATAACATGCCTTGTATGAATTAAGAAACATATTAAAATTCTATGACAAGCATTCATCATAACCAATGCTCCCTGGGGACACGTCCCCTACCCTAATACCCCCATCCCCATCCCCATCCCTAAAACGTTTTTGGGACATCTTAAAAACATTCCCCCCCACCAAAAAAAAAAATCCCCAATCAGTGCCGAAAAGTCGGGGACATCCCCGAAACACCCCAAAAATGGCAGGGAACAGCTAGCCATCTGCTATGGCCCAACAATGTTTTGAGTTTTTTTAACACATTTTTTATTTAAAAAAGGGATGGGCAGGCCCACAAGGATACCCCACCCCATTGAACAAAACCTAAACCTATTTCACTTATCAGAACAACCAAAAAGGAAAAAACTCTCATTTTAACATTTGTAAACTTGAGGTGAAAAGCAACAAGTGAAACAGGAGAGAACAGAAGTTGAAAGAGGAGACTAGGGCATCAAATCCACTCCATTAGAGGTAAGTTCTTCATTTTCAATTTGTTTTGCATTTTTTCAAGTTAAGGGCACTGTGAGTTTATTTTTCTTTTATTTGAACTTGCAGCTCTCTTTTCAATTCTCAACCAAAAAAAATCATGAGTAGCACTGAGAGTACTAGTAATGATAGTGAGGAAGTTGAGGTTCAAATGCATGAAAGAAGTAGACCTAGAAGTAGAACTCATAATATGGAAGCCATTACTTCAAGGAGTGGGAGTGTAGCAGGGCCAGTAACTTCAAACCCATTTGAACGTCCTTCTGAAGTCCTCAAAACCTATGTAAAAGTCCCATTTAACCCCAAGAAACCTCTATTACAATTTGCAACACAAGTTGACAAGAAACCTAGTGTGTTATTGCCTACAGGGCCCGTGGATGTTGAATTTCATGGGGAAGAGGGTTCTACTTCTACTAGAGGAAAGAAGAAAACTATTGTTGCAGATATGTTTAACACACAATTACGAGATGTGGTTGATTCCTCTATTACTAAGTTTTTTGACACTCATGCCATACCATTTCATGTGGCACATACACCATATTTTAAACAAATATTCAAAGATGCGATAGCTTCCAGTCCTTCATTTGTTCCACCTAGAGAATATTCCTCCTTGATAGAGAATATTCCAAGGTGAGTGTGTTGATGGAAGATACGAGACAAACATGGATAAGGAATGGATGCTCCATCATCATGGATGGGTGGACCAAAATCAAATATTGACCACTATCAATATATTGTCTCATGTACAACTGGCTCTTATTTTCTTAGAGCTATTGATTGTTCGAGGAGAAGGAAGGATGCACACTTCCAATTTCAAATTTTGAGAAATGCCATATAAGACATTGGAGCCTCTAATGTCCTACAAGTAGTGACCGATTCAGCCTTTGTGTGTAAGTTAGATCGATGATAGAGGGTGCTTATAAGCACATTTTTTGGACCCCATGTGTTCATGCATTGAACAATACCTTGAAGGACATTGGGAAGATAGATTGGGTGAAGGTTGTGGTGTCAAAGGCTAGAGATGTGCAGATGTTCATTTGCAACCATCACACTTCACTTGCTTTGTTCAGGACATTTTCGAGGAAGGAATTCCTCAAGCCTGTGGACACTAGATATGCTAGCTACTTCATTTTGTTAGAGAGGATGCTTGAGGTTCAGGAGGCTTTATAATTAATGGTGGTCAATGCAAAGTGGGGTAGTGTTGTGACCTATTTCACACATCGTCCCATTGCACATGGGGACCCTCGCCGGTTTGTTTTTAGGGTTTGGCTTTGGGTTGCAATTTCGTGAGCTCTTTCGCTCCGTTGGTTATAGTTGAAGTCAGGAGTCATCACTTAAGCCAAGTTGAGATTTCAAGCCTTGAACTGCGCGTAAACGTCATAGAAGTGTTCAGAGGACCCTGCAGACGAGGATCGCCTATGCTTTCGCCCAATTCTGACACTTCCTACTTTTTAGGGATTTTGCTTTTTTGCTTTTTGTTTTTTTTCTATTTTTGGCACTTTTAGGCCATTTGGGAATTTACTATTTTTAGAAAGTTGCTTTTTCGCTTTTTCTATTTTTAGAAACTTTCTATTTTTGGCAAGTGCCATGGTTCCCACCAGTCAAAGAGTCAAAGTTTCCATCTTTAGACTAAAAAAGCATGCAAAAATCACCCAAAAAGTCTAAAAAGCAAGGAGAAAGCATGTAAAAATCTGGGTAAAAAATCAAAAAATCAACTGAAAAGCACGCCTTTTTGACCAAAAATCACCCAAAAATCATAAAAAGCATGCAAAAGTCCATCGAAAATTCAGAAAATCAATTAAAAAGCAGGTCTTTTAGGTAAAAATCTGGTAAAAATCAGACAAACAAAAGCAATCAAAAATCAGATAAAAGCAATGCAAAATCTAAAAAAATCACCTAAAAATCTGATCAAAAGATTGAAAATCTGGTAAAAAGCATGAGATTATGGACTGAGAAGCATGAAATTCTGAAGGAGCTCGCCCAGCAATGGAAGAAGAAATGGCAAGGTCAGTGAAAAGTCCGCCCAGCAGCTAATGGAAAAATGGCAAGGATGTGGAGAAGTCCGACCTGCAGATGGCATGACTTGTGGAAAGTCCGCCCTTCACTTGGCATGAATGTTTGAAAGTCTGCCCTTCTTGAAGTCCACCCTAGCACATGGCAAGCCTTGTGGAAAGTCCGCCCTTCACTTGGCATGAATGTTTGTAAGTCCGCCCTTGGTAGATGGAAGGGAAGATGGAAAGTCCGCCCACCCCTCTTGAGCATTTGGAAAACCTTCAAGAAAGTCCGCCACAGCCTAGCAAGCGAAAAAATTGAATTTTTTGACTAAGTATGGACAAGTGGAGAGGTGGAAAGAAAGTCCGCCCTTGGAAGAAATGATCAAAATTTTGGCTAAGTATAGGTTGAAAGGAGGAGAACACATAAGGAAGTCCACCTAGACTTTGAAGTGAAGATGGAAAGGACTCTTCCAAGTCCGCCCTACCTAGAAAACTGATGGATAAACACATGGAAAGTCCACCTTGCTTAGGAAAATGGAAGAAAACTCTTCAAGTCCGCCATGGGATGATAGGTGAAGCAGAAATAAAATGGCAAAGTCTGAAGGTGCTAGAAAGAAAATGAAAGTTTGCCTAGCAAAATTTGTCTAAGGCATAGAACATCCAAAGGAAAATTGGAAATGGCCAAGACACAAGGAAGTCCGCCATGGTGAAAAGAAGGAGAAAACCCATGAAAAAATTGCAAAATTAAAATAAAGCATGGGTAAAATATAAAAAATAAAGAATTAATGGTTGAGAAAATCGAAAAATCATATGAAAACCTTCAATTATTTTTTCAAAACACTCAAAGAAAAATCGAGCTCTATGGATAAACTTCAAATTTACGATGAGGATAAAGATGAAAGGTGAGAAATTTAGAAACTTTCCTCGACAAACTGGAGTCTACATTCGATGAACTTGAGAATGGAACGAATTTTTCAACTTTATAAGGCATTCACAAGTCATTATCAACTCACAATTGCGATTCAAGAAGAAGCTTAGCTCTCTCTTCATTTCAGGAGTTAGTATTTTTTTTTTACGAGAGTTAGAATATTTTAGGAGTTAGAAATTTCTCGAGAGAAAGAAATTTTCTTGAAAGATAGAAATTTTTGGAAGTTGAATAATTGATTTCGAGGAGAGAGAAACAAAGAAAGAGATGGAATTATAGGCTGAAGGTCAAAATTTTCAAAAGATTGCTTGCTTTTTCGGCAATAAAAACCAAATTTTTGGAGCTTTCAATTAAATTGCCAACCACAGAGTAATTCCGAAGTTCGATGAATTAGTTTTACCTTTATCTTCATTCTATCTTTGAAAATTTCACTGAGTGTTATACTCAGCTTGCTTTTTCAATGAATTTAACTTTCGACAAGCTGAAAGTTAGAATTTTCGTAAGGAAATTTTAGAGAAAATAATTTAATGTTTATTGTATTCTCTTTCTCGCAGGTTGATGACCAATCCTGGAGGATCGTCAAAGAAAGCACCATTGAAATTCGCCAACAAGGGAGCCCAATGAGAGACAAAGATCACTTCTAAGTGGAAAAACATTGCAGATACGGACCTTGGACATGTGGACTTTGAAGAGTTCAAGAAAAGGATGTATGGATTAAACGGACTTATGCCAACAACGATTGCTCGCAGAATGATGTGCAATGGAATTGTTCAAGCTGCCGGATTTCCTCCAGTAACCCAGTCTGTCAACTTGATAGTCGAATGTGCAAGACATTACAATCCGCAGGAAAGACAGATTATAGCTCCTGATGGAAGAATTTTGGCACACCTTGGAGCACCAGCTATCCAAGAGGCATTCGGCATCCCTGACCATGTTCGAGCTTCATACAAAACAAAAGGGGAAGCCAAAAGAATCTTTGACGATCGAGCAGATCAATGTGCAACCCATATCAATAAAACATGGTTAGAAAAGCCATGAGCTTCCACCAAGAAAATGCCTAAGAGGCCGCGCAGAACAGACTTCAAGGAGGACTACGGTGACATCGTTTTGCTCTTGAACAAAATAATGGGCAATCCTCAAGGTGCCTATTTCGAAACTTGGATGTACTTCTTTATCGAGGAAATCACCTCCGAGGTCAGAATGTTTGACTGGCCAAGAATGATCAGTGATAACATCCATGAACAGTTGATCAACCTTGAAAGGACTAAGGCATTTCATATGGGTTCCTATATCGTTTACCTATTGGCTAGAGCCTATAAATATCTTGGATTGATATGCAAGGGTGTTGTTAGCAATGGAGAAAATCAGTTCAAGGCATATGAATGTTATCCTCAACTGCAACTGTCTCCCAAATCTCATTTTAGAAGAGCACACAACGCATTTCTGATGACCATCACAAGAATGCTACAAGGGGGAACCCATCAGAGGCTAACACATGAAGCGAAAAGCCTTATAAGTAAATATGGATCCTAGTATATCCAGTTTCCTAAATTTACTTACATCTGAATCCAGGGATTCACTGGCAATCCATACAAACTTCCTATCTACCCCACCCACAGGATGATCCTATTGGAGTTGCTTAGGCAATTGGAGAATTTCCAAAATATCCAAAGGCCCAAACAGAAAGCAGTCGTCACGTTCCCATTCTTTATCGGGAACATGGAAGAATATTGTTCTTCCGCATAGGCAGCTGAAGGTGCTAGACTGGAAATGCAGTGGTATCCTTTCACATCATACCGATCTCGAGCCAATTTCGATCCTCACCATCACATCGGAATTGTGAACGGAAGGAAGTATAAACACCAAGTGGACCTAGAAGATTACTGGGCTAATGCCACCGATGAATTTGATGTCAGGAGAAGATTGTGATCCAAACTGCCTGTCAGCTTGATTAGAACAACGGAACTCTTCCGCATGCCAGACCAACTTGAGGATGATGGCTTATTCACATAGCCAGGTTTCGATGAAAATCAACCTCTTCCTCCCGTGCGCTGGTCAGAACCTGAAATTGCTGACTTGGACACCCTTATGAGGCCTGTCACCAAGTATTCACAATGGTGGGCAGACTAGCAGATCAAAGACTCGCGACTGAGAGGTATGCCTTTGACCTACACTCTGATGGGTGAATCAGAGTCTTACTCTTCAAATGCTGGAGCAAGTCAAGGAGATGAACCAATTGAAAGCTCAAATCCTAAGAAAACGAAAGAAGCTAAGGGAAAAGAAATTGTAAATGAAGGACCTGCTAAGAAGCAGCAGAGACTGGAGCCTCTTCGTTCTGCCATATCCGCAAATGTAAATGAAATCTTGGACATTGCTGAATCTCTTGGAGATATACAGATTCCTTCTCCTATCCCTGTCCAACCCGAAGATGATGAACCTCCATCACCCACAGACACCGAGGTTTTGGAGTCAGACAATGAGGTCGACATTTTGGACAACGAATTTGAAGATGGGATGATTTCAGCCTTGAGAGGAATCCAAGAAATCCAGGTCATTCAGGAAGAAGAAGACGTCGTGCAGCCAACTATTCTTGATTGGCTGAAAGAGAGATTGAAGGTAAAGGAGCTTGAAAAGGTTCCAGAAGAAGAAGATGATATGACTGATTTCCTAGCCAGACTAGAAGCATTCAGTGCAAAGAAGCCTACCAAAACCTTCTCTACCATTCAGAGAGATGAAGTTGGGCATCATACAGTCCAAGTTGTTGTACCGACAGTAGACAAGTCAAGAGAAGAGATTACTCCCCAGGAGTACGCCATCACCACTGCTGATTTAGGCCCTACCACAAAAGGACAGGAGATGGAAGAGTTGGACAATTCTGTTGCCACTATCAAAGCCAGGCTGGAGAAGGAGATAGAAAGAAAAAGGAGTATAAACGAGAGGTTGAACGACTCAAGGAGTATATTCAGCACCTAACTAAGCCTCTCGATCAGACTACTTCAGCAGCTCCTCCACTGATGAATACTTCTCAAGAGATTGTCGAAGAGAAGAATATAGCTAAGGAAACTAAAGAATGGCTAAGTAGCAACAGGCAAGAGGTGGTCATATTTGCAGAAAGACTAGCATTGGCATATGGGCAGACTTCTTCTTTGCTCTCAAGAATTGCAACATTGGCAAAAGCATGGGATAATGCTCAGGATGTTCGAGACAGAATCCTTCCATGTCTCAAAGTACTTAAGGGAGTGTCAAAACAAGAGCTGGTCAACGGAAAAGTAATTGCACCAGGGGCAGCTTATGATTTTGGCAATTGGTACATGACACTGATCATTCGAAGTGAAATTATAGAAAAGATTAAGGCAGATACAATCCAAATTGAGGAGAAGGCAAAAGAAGTTTGAGAGAAGATCCTAGCTGTGGCTGCAGATGCGCTGGAGAAAGACACTGTGCGAGCAAACAACCTGCAGTTCGAAAACCTGAAGAGCAAAATTCAAGATATCTTCTTCACCACTGGACCTGTCTGCCAGCAAAGTTTGACTAAGGCAACTGACTTCCTGTTCATCTTTCGCAGTTTCCAGCAATAGGAATCAGAATGGGAAGACACTTTTGCCGGATGCTCGGATGATCTCAATCTGCTGGAATTCAAGGTCAATGCGTTGCCACCTATCACGATCGAGGAGGTTGACATGATAGTTTCTAAATTCATCCAGTATACTGCGACCAAAGAGGATAAGGATGAACCTCCTCGAGAATAGCTCTTTGCTCCAGTTCACTGCCTATTATCTAATTGTGCTTTTGGCAACCCTAATTAGGGTTATTTATTTTTAATCTCTGTTGTTGATTTTTGATTAATCTCTGTTGTTCATTGTATTCCGGCAACTCTATATAAACCCTCTCTCATTCTCTCATTGGGAGATATAGATACATACATACATAGATACACAAAGATATAGGTAGAGAAACATAAGAAGATAGGGGAGATAGATAGCATAATAAGAGAGAAAGAGTTTTATGAAATTGTTGCAAAAGACTATGTTGATAATAAAGTTCATGATGCATGAGGTGCTTTGAACCCCTTTATTGTCAAATGGTTGCATGGTTACCTACTTCTCTTCCTCATTGAATGGTTTCAAGTTAGAATTTATTTCAGATGTATGTTAATGGAATGATAGATTGATCATAAAGATAAGTGAAACTTGGCTCATACTTTCTTTGGATGGATGCTTTCTATTCAATGCGTAAAGTTAGACTGAGCTTTTAATGTGGATACCTCATTGTATTACTTTGAATGATATTGTTCTATTGATGGTGTTATTCGTAGTAAGAAAATTTTAAGCACAAATTCCTGGAAGATTGCACTTGCTTTGCGTAGTTGTCATATTTCGTGGCGAAACAAAGTATTGTTTGGTTTCATTCAATCTTTACTGTCTCTTGAGTTCATAGGAATAGTATAGGATTCCTCAACCCTTACTTTTTTTTTCATTTTTTTTATCCAAAATCTGAAAACCAAAAAAAAAAAAATATCACTGCATCTAAGTAAAATGGCTAGAGTAAATCCCTTTGTGTTATCAGCAAAATCACATCTTCCACAGAGCTTATCCGCACCCAACTTATGAAACATTGGAATTGTTGTATGATCTTTTGGCAATCTTAGCATACTAGACAGTTTTTCAAGAGAGGATAGAGTGTCTTTGGATTCTTTATTCTAAAGTGCTTGGTGAGTCATAAAACACGCATCAACAGGTAGACGGCAAGATGCAAGTACACCGGAAGGAAGAAGTGTGAAACAAAAATAACCCTTGATGATGACTAGTGGTCCACAATGAGATAAGAAAATTGCTGATTTTATTATTTAATTTTTAAAATGTTAATTTAATAATTTATTAATGTTTCTAACTTGTAAAATATTTCCGTTCTTTTTGAAGATTTTAATTTTTTTAACTTATTTGCATTTGCAGATATGTTTGCTCCTTCATTAAGCCTATTGTACAAGTAATTAGCACTGTTGTCCCCAGGTCTAAATCCCCCCATTCCCGTCCCGGGAACAGGGGACGGCAGCAGTGTACTCTATGTTTTTTATTTTTATTTTCATATCATAATTGAAAAAAAAAACTATATAGCAGCAATGTAGCCTTTGGGCATTTCATTATATGTTTATAACTTGTATGTTATTGTTTAATATCACATGCATATTGACAATGAATTCTGAATTCTGATTGCATATTGAGTATTGACAATGAATTCTTAACACAAATGTTATATGCTAAGTTTCTATAATGTATATATGCATTCATCCATGTTTTCATATGAACATTTAAAATTTCCCTATATATTTTAAATTTTCGTATATTTTATATAGCCATCCCTTAGTCGTCCCCAAAATTGGCTTGAAAATTTGAGGACTTAGGGACTCTCCTAGCCTTGGAGGGATTTATGAGACCTTTCATAGCATGCTTGGGCAGATCAAGCAAGCAATCCATAGCAAGGACCCTACTTTGAGATATACACTACGAACACTCCGCTTCATATAGCAATATAACACTATAAACATCCCACTTCATATGGCAGGCTATGCTCTCAATCCCAAATGATATGTAGCAAGACCTAGGAGAGTGCCTCCATCTCATGATGATGAGGTGAAAGAAGGCTTCATGAAGGCTCTTAATTTAATAATTTTTAAAATGTTAATTTAATAATTTATTAATGTTTCTAACTTGTAAAATATTTCCATTCTTTTTGAAGATTTTAATTTTTGTATCTTATTTGCATTTGCAGATATGTTTGCTCCTTCATTAAGCCTATTGGACAAGTAATTAGCAGTGTTACCCGGGGACGCGTCCCAGGGTCTAAATCCCCCCATTCTTGTCCCAAGGACAGGGGATGGCAGCAATGTACTTCGTGTTTT
This sequence comes from Sequoia sempervirens, assembly GCA_007258455.2. Taxonomy (NCBI): domain Eukaryota; kingdom Viridiplantae; phylum Streptophyta; class Pinopsida; order Cupressales; family Cupressaceae; genus Sequoia; species Sequoia sempervirens. The sequence continues at coordinate 267,495,199 of VDFB02000015.1, forward strand.
TTATTTTGATTTTCATATCATAATTGAAAAAAAAAACTATATGGCAGCAATGTAGCATTTGGGCATTTCATTATACGTTTATAACTTGTATGTTATTGTTTAATATCACATACATATTGACAATGAATTCTGAATTCTGATTGCATATTGAGTATTGACAATGAATTCTTAACACAAATGTTATATGCTAAGTTTCTATAATGTATATATGCGTGCTTTATCCATGTTTTCATATGAACATTTAAAATTTCCCTATATATTTTAAATTTTCCTATATTTTATATAGCCATCACTTAGTTGTCCCAAAATTGGCTTGAAAAATCAGGGACTTGGGGACTCTCCTAGCCTTGGAGAGATTTATGAGACCTTTGATAGCATGCTTGGGCAGATCAAGCAAGCAATCCATAGCAAGGACCCTACTTTGAGATATAACACTATGAACACCCCGCTTCATATAGCAATATAACACTATGAACACCCCACTTCATAGGGCAGGCTATGCTCTCAATCCCAAATGATATGTAGCAAGACCTAGGAGAGTGCCTCCATCTCATGATGAAGAGGTGAAAGAAGGCTTCATGAAGGCTCTTAGGAAAATGTATATCAAAGAGAAATATGCTTTAATTCACACACAATGGCTTGCATTTGTCAATCTTCGTGGTCCAACGGATAGAACTACATTAGCTCAAAACAACCCTATTGGATGGTGGACGTAGCATGGCAAGAATGCACCAAATTTGAGGTTGCTTGTCGTTTGTCTTCTTTCACAAGTTGCCAGTTCCTCTACTGCATAGAGGAATTGGTCCACATATAGCTTCATTCAATCAGTCAAGAGGAACAACCTTACCTCTAGATGATCGAAGAAGTTGGTCGGTGTACATAGCGTTTTGCGGCTACAACATCAACAAACTCCTGAGCATCATCAAACTCCAACCTTACATTGGGATGTTGATCCCGAAGATGTTATACAAATCGATGAGAAGACACGAAAGGGATACGTTGGGGTTCCATTGCCTAAGGCAACCCCTTACACTGGCAATGACTCGGACTTGAGCTCCGATTTTGATACAAACCTATTGGTTGCATCTGCTGATTAGGGAGAGCCATATAATTTCTATGTTTTTGCCATTTTTATAGTTGAAACTTGGAGCCTTCAGGAATTTTGTTACAATTCTTATACAATATGTATGCACATTGACAATGAAAGCAATTGAATTTTGTTAATTTGTTTGTCAATTCTCATGTGCAATCTCAACTTAAGTCTAATGTTATGTAGTAATCTTGTACAATGTCTATGATGAATGCTTTATCAATATTATGATATGAATATTTGAAATTCTCTATATTTTTAAAAATTTCCCTTTTATTAATAGCTGTCACCTATCGTCCCCTAAAGGATGGCCCAAAAGCACCCTCATACAGGAAATACGTCCCATCGTCCCCTGTCATTCCCGTCCCCGAAACTTGGGGAAGCATAGATGATAACACATCAATGAATCGAACACAGAACTAAGATCCACCTGATGATTTTTATTTTTATAAATCGAAGTTAATTGTTAGTCTTATGATTCTAGTGTACACAATGGAATGAAGGGCAATATTCCTTTTAGTGATTCTAATGACAGGTCACATACAAATAAGAAAAAGGCTCATAAAAGCATGAAAAAAAAGTTTTGATAGTAATCTCATTGCATGTGATTAACAGATCTAGAAAGACATATCAAACATTTGAATCTCTTCTTCATGCCCCTTGAATTCTGTTGTTATTATCCATTTATTTTGAAATTGATTTATATTTCTATCAGCTCCGTAAGTAGTGAGAAAAAAGAAAGATGAAAGTCAGTTTGCCTGCCTTTCCAATTTAAACATCCGCTCCATATACTTTTAATTCAACAATAATAAACACATTCAAATTGTAGACAAGACTTACAGGCAGGTCTGCTATTGCACGATTTATACCACTACATGCTGCAGCAGTTGCTCCAGTGTTTATTGCATTCATAGAAACATCAATAAGGAAGAAAAACACAGCAGGCATCGGATCCCGGACCTGGAAAAGATAAAAACATGTTGATTCAGAAGAGATGAACCTTTTTTGTGATGATAGTTTTCAACAATTGTTAGATGTGTCATTAGTTCCTTCACTAACAGATAATTGACACTAGAAAATAACAACTACTTGAATTTAGAACACATATTTATCTTATTTCAAAGCTTCTACAAAACCAATTTAAAATAATCTCATATACATATATAACAGAAATATACATCCATATGAAAAACATTACAAATTACATTTGAAATAGGATCCTCTTTTGCATCAACGTAACAACAATGTACAGTGCATCAAGACATTAGTCCTCATATTTGCAGATCCAACAGCATTAAGGGTAGTGAATTCCGACTGTGTTTGAATATATTTCAATGACTGTTCCAAAACTTGAGGACTATATTGTGCTATGCAAGTATTGCCTATTTAGAAAAAAAAGGTAGGGAAATCATTCATGTAGTCTTATGTAGTCCATTCACATCACTTTGGCATTTGCTAAGTCATCATAGTGCTTCATAAAACAGGTTTTCTATGGAGAGCCTGTGTAATCACACCCTAAACACTAGCTCCATGTTCTTGGAAATTATGTATAATAAGTCTTTCCATTAATGCAAAACTATCAATGAGAGCTTCAAGTGGCAAAGATGATTTTCTACCTGCTCTTAACTTTTTAATGGGCAAGTATGCTTACCAAGCATACATCACATCCATATCAATTTTGCATTATGGAAATATCTAGATCAACCTAATCTTTGAACAGAATCAAATCATGGAACCCAACTCTATTGGATGCTGATGACTGTACTGGAATGGTAACTTACTGAAGGATCTTTAAGAAATAATCATAGAGTTCATCTATATGTTTCTGTTGTGCATCTTTGATCATTTTACATACAGGATCAAGAGAAGTCAGCTCTATTGTCTTCTAAGACCATATACAGTAAGTAGGTACATCCAGTAGGAAGGTGTATGAAGGGACTATAGGTTCAAATCCCAACTTTCTCTATCTTATCTCATTTAATACCATTGTCCTGAATCCCCAAAGATATCTACAGGGCAATATAGCAAACAAGAATTTCCTATGTTTGGGAGCAAATACTATGTATAAAACATGAATTGTACAACATTTGAATTCAAAGACAAATAAAAACAGATGACAAAATAACATTTAAGAAAAATAATCCGTAGTCTTTTCTTTCTTGTGCTGTAGGCTATGATGGAGACATACAACATTAGTAAATCATTAAACTAATTGGTATATAGAAATATGTCTAGCAATACAACAAAGTCCAATTTGTGTGACCAAGTGCATATATTTTTAGGTATTGACTATTTGTCAATCAATATAGCATTGATCATATGACTGATTTTAACAAATGTAACAATGCAACAATATAAACTTACAAGAAATCCCCAATAATATGCATTATGCAATCTTGCAGTAGTATAGAACACTAAATATAAGAAATATGTATGTTTTCACAATCCATGAGTATAGAAACTACAAAATCCTCACCATGTACTCCTTTGTGGCAACAAACTCAACAGTTCCTCCACAAAGCTCTGGTCGTTCATCTGCATCCCGACGCCTACCATCTGGCCCCAGATTACAGTGATATTCTCGAGGGGTCTCATTGCTGAAGCCTGCATGAGTAATACAAACTACATAACTCTACTCAAGTTACACATACAACATATCTACTGAAATTTACCTAAGAAATTCATCAATTTATCAGTCAAAATTAACCTTAACAATAACATTAACCATTAGATTCTTTCCTTATCATTATAAAAAAAAACTTGTTTACAAAATTATTAATAGGAAATATAAAAGGAATTAGTAGTTTAGAAAATGAAACAACACAAGTTCAAAATGCAAAAACTGCAGTCCAGATCTAAAAGAAATAACAAATCAAATTTTCTCCAACTTGCAAACTTGCAGAACACTGCCATGACTCAGGGCATCACTAGGCTGATTTAGATGGAATCCCATCAGCTCTTAAACTGTATGGAAGCGTTCCTGGATATGAAAAGCATCACCTTATATTCTTAATGGTGCACATAATGCAATTGACTACATGAGGACTCCTGGTTCACATCTCTCACATTTAAGACCTTCATATTTGTCCCACGCTTCCATTTCTAAACCATGCATATCTATCATCTATCTCAAGACCATCATCATTGTACCCTTTCTCACTCACTCCACAACACATTTCTCTGTCAACTTTAATGTTGTCTATGATGAGACCTATTGCCAATACTCAAAAGAACTCAACGCACAACAAACGTTCAACCATCTTTGGTAATCAAAGCAATTTAATCCCAGATCAGCCTATATCACATAATTTTTCTTCCCACACAAAGGTCTTAATAACAATCTATCATGGATGTGTTCAACAAGGCAATCTGTTCTGACTTCCCATCATGGACAAGCCTATCTAAAGGGTCTCACTGTTGTAGCTTTTTCTCACTCAGACCTGCACAATACTATCCATCATCAACTTTTAACACCTTTTATGGTGAAGCCAATTATGATATTGCTATCAGGATTCAACCGTGTAGTTTTCAAGTCAAACTCATTGACCCATGTTTCATGAGTAGTGATTCACACGAACCCGTCTCTCATGATATGAATGGTCCACTTAGCACTCATTGCATCTAGGTGATGCTCACAGAGGTGAAGCATTGGACCTTCCTGGGAGGTCACCCATCCCAGTACTACTCCAGCTCAAGCACGCTTAACCATGAAGTTTTCCCCAAGGTTAAGCCCACTTAGCTTGCAACCCCATTTGCAAAACCTTCAGCAAGTGTTGTGCCTTATGAACCATTCATTATAGAGCACCTTTAGCTCATCAATTGATAAGTAGGAGGTCTTTTCCACAACGTGTCAAATTATGATATTGCTATCAGGATTCAACTGTGTAGTTTTCAAGTCAAACTCATTGACCCATGTTTCATGAGTAGTGGTTCACAAGAACCCATCTCTCATGATATGAATGGTCCACTTAGCACTCATTGCATCTAGGTGATGCTCACAGAGGTGAAGCACTGGACCTTCTTGGGAGGTCACCCATCCCAGTACTACTCCAACTCAAGCACGCTTAACCACTGAGTTTTCCCCAAGGCTAAGCCCACTTAACTTGCAACCCCATTTGCAAAACCTTCAGCAAGTGTTGTGCCTTATGAACCATTCATTATAGAGCCCCTTTAGCTCATCAATTGATAAATAGGAGGTATTTTCCACAGCGTGTCAAATTATGATATTGCTATTAGGATTCAACGTGTAGTTTTTGAGTCAAACTGATTGACCCGTGTTTCATGAGTAGTGGTTCATAAGAACCCATCTCTCGTGATATGAATGGTCCACTTAGCACTCATTGCATCTAGGTGATGCTCACAAAGGTGAAGCACTTGACCTTCCCAGGAGGTCACCCATCCCAGTACTACTCCAGCTCAAGCGCGCTTAACCACAGAGTTTTCCCCAAGGTTAAGCCCACTTAGCTTGCAACCCCATTTGCAAAACCTTCAGCAAGTGTTGTGCCCTATGAACCATTCAAGCTCATCAATTGATAAGTAGGAGGTATTTTCCACAACGTGTCAAATTATGATATTGCTATCAGGATTCAACAGTGTAGTTTTCGAGTCAAACTCATTGACCCATGTTTCATGAGTAGTGGTTCACAAGAACCCATCTCTCATGATATGAATGGTCCACTTAGCACTCATTGCATCTAGGTGATGCTCACAGAGGTGAAGCACTGGACCTTCCCGAGAGATCACCCATCCCAGTACTACTCCAGCTCAAGTGTGCTTAACCACGAAGTTTTCCTCAAGGTTAAGCCCACTTAGCTTGCAACCCCATTTGCAAAACCTTCAGCAAGTGTTGTGCCTTATGAACCATATAGAGCCCCTTTAGCTCATCAATTGATAAGTAGGAGGTATTTTCCACAACATGTCAAATTATGATATTGCTCTCAGGAAGCCAATTACCAATGCTTGACAAAAACCTGTGTTATTTAATTTTTCTACCTCCACAATAACAATACAATCTATCATAGGTGTGTCCAACAAAGCAATCTACTCTAGCTTCCATCTTGGACATCTAATAAAACCCATACTATTCATAATTGAGTGATGTATTAGATATTACACCCAAATGACCATAATTGAGACACACCAAAATAAAGCTTTACTCCACTATAAGTTAAGTTCATGAATGAACCTGTAAAAATGGAGAAAACTTCCAAGCTACAAATAAAAAAAGACTAGAATACCAACTTTTTAATATGTTATACATATCTCCATCAATACACTAACATATAATCCTAAGTTGACGAATCGAGTACGAGTACATGTACAAGTACGAGTACATAGATATGGTACGTTGATACAGCAAATTTTTTTTGGGGGGTTGGGTATGTCCGTACAAAAAACATATAAAAATTTTAAAATCATAGATATGTACATAAAAATCATAGGTATATACATATTTGCAGCTTAAAAAGTAAAAACAAGAATTAAATTTAGAACACCACATATCATGCATATGCTAAAAAAGAATTCTAATTTATAATTTATAATATTAATTATTAATTATTGAACTAATACTACTAGTCACATATAAAAATTTATCCAAGGAATGGATCGAGAATGATTTATGGGACATGGAAGAAATGGCAAATAACCCGGCTCATCATGCATGTGGTGCTCAATGCCCGGTGGTTGCCAACACGCTCATGGCTAGGAAGATGCAGAAGGCTAGCGACGACGAAGACTAAAACTAGGGCAATTTGTGGTGGTGTTTTGTTTTGTAACTAAGACTATACTGTGGGTCAAAATAGTAGTTACTACATCTCTATAATCAGTTCGCGATCGTTTTGTATGTATGGGCCATCATGTAATGGAGTTTTTTTGCAGTTGCGTCTGTGGCTGGGGGTATGGAAATTCCGAAATACACTGTGCATCCGGTTATAGGGTTTGACCGAAACAGTCTAGTCATGGGTTGGGGTTTTTTGTGAAAAAGCAATCAATGTATACACTTTTTTTTTATCAATATAGAGTGCTACCCCTTAGCAGCTATTTATCTATCAAAAAAAAATATTAAAATTTATAATATAATTAATAATATAATATATTAATAATTTAGTAATTCAAATTTTAATTATTTAATATTAATTTAAGTTTACTATTTAACATCTGAATCTATTATATTAATTATTAGTTTATTAATATATTAATATAAATTAAACTACAAAATAATAAAATATAAATAATTAAAACAATAAATACAAATTAAAATTAAAATTGTTTATATTATGTTATTTAATAATCATTATAAAACACTTAATATTAATAAATTTTAACTTTTAACTTTTAAATTTTAATATTATTATGTTAATTAATAATAAATAATATATTACAAATTATATAATGATGAAAATATTAAATTTAAAAGTTTAAAGTTTTAAAAATTAAAACTATTACACAATATTAAATTATTATTAAAAAATTTAAACTAGAAAGGAAAAAAATTAAGGATTCAAACTTTTTAATGTGTTAATTTTAAACAATTAAAAACCTAAGGAAATACGGAGGATGCAGGGACAGTGGCCAACACGACCTATTTGTCCTGCGTTTTCTCCCTGCAACCCCGTGTCCTCTTTTCCCACCAAACTCAACCCCTACTTCACTCGCGTCGGTGAATGGAAGCTCATTTTTAGGTTTTCAGTTTTTATCATGCAAAAAAATCATCTTCAAAACACTTTGGAATCTCCACATCGACCTGGGATTCGTCGGGATTCAACCAGAGAACTTAGAAATGTTTCAGACTAGAAAAAATCGAACCCTAACAGATTTTGCAAGGAATCTAGAACGTATCCAATTCCAGGACGTACCGTTCCCAGAATCAGCAGTAAATCCAGATGATTCGGTAACTTAGATATAATCACAAATGGGGGCATGCAGAGAGGAGGGTCATTTTGTAAAATGTGGTTAAAGCATTACTCCTTGCAAGCTTTTACATATTCTAAATCTACTTATTCTTGAGCCCCTTTATTACAATATTCCTTCACCACCGTTGTTATTGTATATGCCCCCATCTTTTTACTAAGTTTACTAGTTGAAAAGCTATAAATAACAAAGGTCCATTTTATCCACTTTATGAATTTCATCATGAACCTGCTATAAACATTTCTACAATAATATATTTAATCAGAATATAATTTCCTAAAGAGTGAATAAACGTCACAGTAAACACTTGAATCATAGGTGAAATTTAAAAAAAAAAAAGAATTATGGTAGACCTTTTGGAAAAAAAACTATGATGTTAAACATTTCAAAGTTGGGACATTTTACTGAGGTTCACTGGACAGTAATGCTACTAAATGAAATTAATAATCCCAGATATTATTCCTTACAAGTTCTAGCAGGACATTTATACAACTGCAGGATGAAAAAGTCTTGCCTTTTACTCCCAACTTTTGGGCTTCTCAATATGGTACATAAAGAATGGGTATGGTAAAGTCTCAGAATCTGGTGCCCAGAGCATGTCAAATTTAAGGTTCAGATATTCATCTTAGTGTATATGCATGCCAACCTATCTAACCTTTGATGATACATGCCAAGTCAAATCCATTAATGTTGAGGTCTGTTCTTTTCTCAGACAGAGGAAATCTGTATAGAGTATCTAACCACCTTCCAATTCTACACTAATACCCTGAAACTCAACCTTTCCAAGGCAACATAAATGTTACCACATTCTTCTTAGCTTCCAGAGACAGCATATGAACCCAAATTGCATCATAAAAAGTTAGAAACCTCCTGCGTATCTTTGGCATTATTGTCATGTCCAGATAATTACTTACACCTTCACATATTTAACAATATTGGCAAGTATTGCAATCTTTGGAGGAGAGTTCTACCTCCATAGATAAAAAAATTATGCAGATATGTTTGTAGTTGGCATCACTTTATACAATGTGCATCAATTAACTAATTCTCTTCAATCATACATGTGGCATGTCTTCACTCTGTGTTTGCATAACAAGAATACAATTTTTTACATTTTCCTTTAAACAGTGAAAGATAAAGCAATGACCAAATATGATAATAAAATTTGAGAAGGGCTATAATTGCAGAAAACAATAAACAGACATGCGAAAATCTTAAAGCATTCACCTACCACACAAGTTACAGGTGAAACGCCTTCCCTGATCAATGAATCTCATAAAAGGGTTTATGTATCCTTTGCAACGGGAGCACCGAACAGGTCCATTTTCTCCAAAATCCACTACCTGCATGAATGCAAGTTATATAAATTGGGATAAATGCATTTCTTAGGATAAAGAAAATGCTTTAATTCTCATTGATCTTATATTCTAGAAACATTTTTGTGTAAACTTTATATCACATGGGTTAAAACAAGCAGCATAAAAAACCAGAAAAAGCTCCAATGCAACCATCTTCACTCTTCAATATCCAGTGAGTTTTTCCATCATACAAATTGGATAAAATATAAATATTAAATATAACCTTCATCATATGCCACTAAAACTGAATCACAATCTTCACATTATTCTGAACTCTGAAGGGAATAAGACTATAGTAGATTCATGTAAAAATGAGAGCATGAAATGGTCGAACCATGATGCAGGAGACTCATCAGTTGCCCTTGTACATCATTCCATGTAAATTTTATTGAACATACAAGAAAACAACAAAATCCCAAGGACCATTACCTGAACTGCTTCTTCGGAAGGATGAGGGAGAGAAAATGGCTGCACCATCAAGGCCAAAGGCATTCCTGAAGTACTTAACAGGTCACCTGAGCAAGGGATCTGTTAACATACCATGCATAATCAAACAGTGAAACTGTTTCAGTTTAATCCTAAGCTTGTATCAGAAATGAACTGTATGACTCAACATAAAAACTCCTCATGCTGGCCAAATTGAACCCTCCAAGCACAAACAAAGATATCAATGACAAAGGAAAAATTCAAAAAAGGATAATTACCTGGTTAACTGTACATCGCATATAGCGTGGACTACAATTTCCAGTATCCTTAGCAATGAAATCGCTTGTTGCCGACTTCAGAAAAGTAACCAAACATCAGTCCACCTTGTAAGTCCTTGTACATCTTGATATAGGTAAGTTTCAGAAAAACAACAGAATTACAGACAATCTGCATTTTTTCCTAGTCATAAAATACTAACGTGGCAATTCAAACCCAAAAACTCTTGCAGATAATCATATTAACAAAAAGAAAAGCATACAGACATACAGGAGGAAGATTAGCTTGGTTATTGCTACGTGTTTCAAATATTAATGATGTAGAATTTGGTACTGGACGGGGAATTTGGTTTGGATCTATGCGTGAAGGTCCTGATGCTTGCCCTCCCGCAGGTGATCCTGGTTGTCCCATACCCAATACACCTGCTCCAGGGGGATGGCCCATGGTAGGAGGCATAGGTGGAACAGTTTGACTCAGCTGTCTTGGAGGTGCTGGCATGCCAAACATCCCTGGAGACTGATTTCCAGCTACTGGCGGTGGTGGCGGTACCTATAGCATATTACAATACAAAATAAATTCATTCTTCATATTCAAGCATCCATGACTAGGATAAAAATTACAAAAATTCCAGATAGTAAAAAATGTTGAAATTTGGAATAACTGATAAAAAGTAAATAGATAAAGTTCAAAGTACATGCAAATAATGCCTAAATAATTACAAGGTGGATGAATAAAGAAATTTTGGAGGAATTCTTTCTAAACTAATCAGTACTTAGTAGTCTTCAATAGATTCTAGTGAAGTTCAAATATTATTTAAAATAATATTTTAGTAAATGCAAAGACTTATATTTTAATCAAAAAAAAATAAGGCATCAATAATATGGCAACCACATAGCAGTGACTCAGCAGCAGAGACTTGTATTTTAGAAGCAAGCACGTATGATTCTATTTCAATTCATGCATGATAATTGCACATATATTGAAAAAGTGTGTCTTATTACTATCTTCTCATTAGCAATAAATAAACATGGAAAATATATATTCTGAGAGAATCATTTAGTCTATCAACCTCATATCAGCTACGCAGGGACTGTATGATCTTATCACCAATTATGATGATATCCTCTGGTCAAGATTTACTCATCTCAAGTCAACTTGAGATAAACAAATTCAACACGATGAGCAGTCAAGAAATCTATTGAGATTAATACTTCTCCTACCTCTTGTATAAAATTTAATTTTGTTGGTATCAATAACTTCTTCTAGAGTTGAAACATTGCATAGAAGTGCACCACATTACTTCAGGATGGACAGCCAAATAGGATTTCTCTTGGTTTTAGTAACCTGTTGACCAAGCCATATCCCAGAGTACCCTATTGTCTGTACAGACTGGATACAGCCTTTCAAATAAAATAAAGCCCAAGGAATCAAAAGATAAGCAAAATTCATATTGCCACAACTTACGTAGGAGCAATGGGAGATAGTGAAACTGAAGCAAAGGAGCTGGCACAGGAGGAGTCCGTGCAATCACTGGCAAAGGATTCTGAAACAGATTTCAAAATAAGTCAGATTAAATTACCTAAGGGATACCATGAACTGTGAGGTGCAGGAAGCTAGAGAAGCCTAGGGCTAATGGTTTCCCCTGCAAAGGAAAATAGGGAAAGCCCAAAAATGACACATAAATGATCCATTTATGGATTCAAAGATGAGGATCTTAAATAGCCAGTTTCTATATGCCCAGATGATCCAGTTATCAAAAAAGAGAGAACCGTGCAGGAAGATCAGAGGAAGAAAAAATCTAAAGAACAGGAGAAATTCACAATATCCAGAATGATGGGAACCATGTCTGATAGTAGTGTCTCAAAGATCTCTCAATCCTGGTGGCCAAGAAAATTCAAATCATCTCAATCCCAGATGGAACTCTAGATCTGATAACTCAAGCTTTATTTACCAATGCCCTATTCTGCAAATTCATTGAGGCTTCAACTAGCACAGAGTGGTCACCATGATTATGAATAAGGCTTGTTACTTGGTAAACTGAAATTGTTTGGATAAAGTCTTGGAAAGATTTATGGAGAGGGAGCACTCCAGTATGGAAAACAAAATCTTCTTTTGTCAGCCCTAATATTGCTCTTTCTTAGTCAATGCTCAAAGTAATTCTAAAATTAATGCCTCCAGTCTAATCTATGTACATAAAGGGAAGCTTCTCCATCCCTCCCTCAACCTCTGAAAAGGGATTGTAAATAGCAGTAGTAAAGGATGGAAAAGGTTGATTGTCAAGGGGGACACTCATAGCCTGGCACCTCCAGTTTGACAAAAGTAACCTTATGGCTAACCAAAAAGCTAGAGATGGTAAGATTTTATTATACTGGAAGGAATGGCAATAAGGTGGCAGACTTAACAACTAATCTGGGCATCAAGTTGAGAATCAAATCAAGAACCCTATACACAATCCGGGCAGCCCACTACTCCAGTGAAACCTAACATTTGGTGGCTTAATATGCTGAATGCACTCTCTGAAATCACCCCACCCCCCACCTCTCCTATTCCCTGTCTCCTTATCATCCCTCAAAGTGTGTATATCAATAGCCAGATGGCCAATCACCACCATTTCTCCCCATCTCACACAAGCAAGCTGCAAGACATTTCGAATGATTATGGTAACTTAGGGAGACCTCTCCCATTAGAAAGAAAGGAAGACACAAAATATATTAATGTCCACAAATAACCAAAAATAGATCAATGGAGATAGAACATGCAGCAGGTACAATAGGAAAGGACTAGGGCAAAAAAAGGCCCCAGGCATAAATCATACACACAATAAGGCTAACCCAAAAAAAAAAACCTAAAAGCAAGTACAAAAAGGGGGAACCAAAATCATTAGTGTCACTGTTCCAAAACGCATCAGACAAGGCAATGACAATCTCATCAATTACAGCAGGAGTACCAAAGCAAAATATAAGAATGCTTGTCAAGAAGGGTACAAAGCTAAGAGGGCCAAGTTGGACAATCCAAGAAGGTACTAATTTGTTAGAATGATTGACATGAGAAGGGAAGGCAGGCCAGTACCAAGTAGCATAAATGAAAAAGCCTAGAAGTATTGTTGATGAAAAACCCAAACTAGTAATCACCCATATAACTTGGAGCCAAATTTTAGACAAAAATTGCCATGAATTTTTTCAAAAAAAATTGCCTAAACACAGTAAATTTGCCAAAACTTGCATTTGTCAAAAAACTTGGTGGGTTTTTTAGTCTGAAAATATGATCCAATTTTCAAATTTTTCCCTCAATTTGTTTGAGCAACAAATAGGGCACAATTCAATGATTTTCCAACTGCTAGGATCAAAATTAGGGCACAATTTAAGGATTTACTAACTGCTGCATGTACAATGGTGACTACAACCTTCCATTTTCAAATTTATCAACTGCATCTTCACCTCTCATGCTTCAAGATTCCAAGTTCCAGCTTTCACCTTTTACTTTCAAGGTTTAGGACTCAGGTATGTGCATTTCTAACTTCTTTTTTTATCTATGATTTTTTTTAATTTTAATGACTGTCATTGCCTATTAATGATGTTTTTTTCTTAACTAGGGTATTAACAAGGAACTCATGCATACAAGAATCACACACTTTGCCAATAATTTTCTCAACTTGCAAGGTATAGCAATAGCATTGCCCAACTGTAAGTGCATGTTTGTGACTAAAAGTGTAGTGTCATAAATTGTCACCCTTGACAAATTCACACTAGGTTTGGCACACTCTTAAGTGCATGTGCCTTATTATTTACTTATTTAATTGCCGTTTTCGGGAAATTTAATTAAATCATTATTTATCAGACTTTGACAGAGCTAAAAATGCCTAGACTAGGGCACCCATCGCCCCTGTCCCATCTAATCAAGTCCTAAATTTCAAATTTGATTGTTGGCCTAAATATGTTCAAGAATTCAAATTCATTTGTCGGCCTATCTTAACAACTAATGCGAAATATGTTTAAATCCATATAAATATAAGTTCTTCCCTCCTTTTTAACATCTAAGCAACTTAATATACATCTAGCAACCGAAAGGCAATTAATGCAATATCAAGAGCAGAATAAGCAAAAGATCAAAGGCATAATTACAATCAATTACAGTCTTTTCATGCATTCTAAGATGTTCACTGTTTATGTTTATTGTTATTTTATGCACTAACACTTGCAAGATCTCGAAGCATCTTCCTATTTCTCCTTATGTGTGATGAGCAAAGTGACTTCAGTACAAGGATTTCAGATCTACGTGGTAAGTTCCATTTGTGTTCATTATCATTCATATTTAGTATTTTGCCTCTGCTCACCCAAGAGCACGCACTCTTTATCATCAATCATCATAGCTGTTGTGGTGGTGGAAACACCAAAACGAGGTTTGACCAAGGCAAGCCCCTATACGGCACAACCCTTCTCCCTCTATCTATCTTGCAAGTTTACAAGTCTACTACTAATTGAACTGGTTTTGAAATCTCAAGGCTTCAAAACCCTAATTCATGCATTGATGTACCTATCATCAACAAATTAGGGCAATGTTACACCCCAAGTCTGTTTGACAAATTACTTTTAACTTTTTATGTTAAAAATGTGTTTTGATATCAATAGATGACTATGTTATTTGACATTTTTGATGAAATTAAATGCAAAGCAATGTGTTTCAATTTTAATGATTATTATTATTTAAGTAGGAGGTATTTTCCACAGCATGTCAAATTATGATATTGATATTAGGATTCAACTAAGTGGACCATTCATCATCATGAGAGATGGGTTCTTGTGAACCACTACTCATGAAACATGGGTCAATGAGTTTGACTTGAAACTACATAGTTGAATCCTAATAGCAATATCATATTATTATTTAATCAAGATTATGATGATGATGTGATTAATAACAAGCTAACTATTTGATTGGATTTCTAAGTGAAATGCAGGATCAGATTTAAATCTGTTCAAATTTACCATCATTTCGTGGGGCTTAAAGCCTCCATTGAAGGCTTCAAAGCAGGGAGTTTTAAATGGCATAAAAGCCATTATTAATGGGCCAAGGGTGGCACGGCAGTTTAAACCGTTTTCAAAAGCCATTAAGTGGCAGCTCCTTCTATTTTTAGTATGCATTTTAATGAGTTTAACTGGAGGAGAAATGTCGTTGTTTGGAGAGTTTATGACTCTCTTAAGTGGTCATTATCAAGCAGTTTAAAAGTTATTGTGAGGGTGGTTAAGGAGTTAAGGCCGCAGTTATAGTGAGCAAAAGGTGGAATGATGCTTCACATACTATCATTTGTTTCATTTTATGCATACCACGGGTGAGAGAAAAAAGAGAACACAGGCTGGGAGAGAAAAGAGAGTGCAGGCCAGTGAAGATTGGAGAGTCTTTTATCATGGACTGATTATTATGCAAAGGAGACTAAAGAATATTAGATAGAAGGACGGGGATTGTGAGGAGAGTGCAGGTTTAAGAGAGTCTAGCACAGGTCTGTGAGAGTTTTGAGTTTTGAATTGCAGAGTGTTACACCATATATCTGCAATATATAAACAAATCTCTCTCAAGTTTTGAGCAGAGAGTTTAGTTTTGGTTGTTAGTTGTGGCATTCACCGGAAAAATATAAGCATATCAGAATTCAATCTTTGGCAAGCTGAACTTTCTTGGAGCAGCTAGGTCAAGCACTGAGACTGTGAATTGGAAATATTAAAAGTGCAAAATAGAGAGTTTACACAAGCATGCTTTCATACTTTATTTTTCCTCTGTAATTTTTGTAGTTTTAATCTAGAGTTTTCAGCTATAAAAGATGAAAGAATAGTTATTTATGACGAATCATATATGTTGAAATAGAGGATATATGGTCTGATTTTTACAGACTTATGCACGAATTTATTTATTCTCTCTTTCAAATCTGTAATGGACAGCAGAGAAAATATTTATTTCTCAGCTGTGATAAGTTATATGATTTATGTCATTTTCTCAGGAAATTATATTTCCAGTTTGTTATATAAAAACAAATATATATATATATAGAACGTGTACAGGATATTCTATGTATTTATAAAATTATAAGATGGGCTTAATGCTTACTCTGTTGAGTTGACTGAAAGAAATAAGTTTAATAATATGAATTGTAGAAAGATCTTAAACAGCACAATATCGTACTCTTTCAGATAAAGAAGTTGGTATTATATTGTGTTCGTGTAAAGAACCAAGAGGAAAAACATAGAGAAATCTTAATTCTTTTAAAAGAAGTTATCCTTTTATTTATGGACAATATTATTTTATTTTGTGTTACCGGGTTCACCCCTGGGAGGCCCAGTTCTGGTTCGGGTTCAATGCTGGTACGGGTCCTGGTTCAGTCACTCTGTGGGGTGGGTCCGACTAGGGTTCACTTTTTTGAGGACTGGCTCGCCCATGCAGAACCCGGGCGAACCCGAGAAGAACCAAGGTCGAACCCTGGCGAAACAGCATGTTTGGGCGCCCAAAAAGTGTTTTTTTGCATTTTTTTAATATTTTCTGCAGTTTCACTTTGACCCATGCCCAAGGAAACCCTGAAAGTGACCTCTAAATCACTTTAAACACCTAAACTACCTCATTTTTATTCATTTGTTTTGCAAACAAGCATTTCCATTCCAAGAGGCTAAGTTCTCATTTTTGCTTGTTCGATTGACAAAAGGAGTTGAAGATTGATCATTGAAGCTTCTACAAACGATTGCATTGCCATTCCTACAGATTTGCAAGTGTTCATTGGCTGCCACAAAGATTGTTGAAGGATATTTTTGCTAAGAGGTAAGTTTTTCTCTTTTTTTTTTTAGTTTTTTCATCCATTTTTTTGTTTTACAAACCAAAAACTTTGTTTTGTTTCATTTTATGATTTATCTATGTCTTTTATTTCCATTCTTCTATGAATGTAAAAGAGCTAGGTTTTATAAAATTATTATATTTTGTTTTCATTCAAATTTTGAATGTGTTGTTTGCAAAACAAATTGCCATAGGAATCACAATGTCAATGGGTTCTACCTCCGGCTCCGTAGCTAATCCAAACTCAAAGTTCAAAACAAATCCAAATTCTCCTCTATGGAAGTATGTTGAAATGATAAGACAGATTCCAGGTGGTGGCGGTTACGTTTGGAAATGCAGTGGGTGTGAAGTTACATATTCTAGTTCATACCATAGGGTGAAAGCACATTTGTGTGGCATAAGTGGAAAAGGCATCACGGCTTGCCCTATAAAAGAAGGTGCACCTATTCCACCTAAGACAATTGCAAAATACATTATGGAGCAAGACGCAGCAGATCAACGGGAAGCCCAAAAAGGAAATCACCCTTTGCTAAAAAAAAATCAAAGGGAATGCAGCCCCCATCTAATCCCAATATTGTGGTAGAAGACCACCCATTTATGGCTACTCTGGATCCTCAAGCTCAAAGTGCACAACCAAGTGCAAACAAGAGAACAAAGGGGCCTTTGGAACTTGCATTTCAAAATGAGAGTAGAGCCCTTGCCGACCAATGTGTAGCAAGATGCATATATGCCAATGGATTAGCTTTTAATGTTGTTCGTTCTCCATATTGGAAAGAGATGTTGAGAACGGTTAATGAAGCTCCAAAAGGGTACAAAGGTCGGGGTTATGAGAAGGTGCGTGGCTCTTTCTTGGAAAAGGAGGTTGAGTTGGTTGAAAATGCATTGAAGCCTATAAGAGATTCATGGGTTGAGACAGGTGTGTCCATTGTTTCGGATGGTTGGAAGGACTAAAAATATTGGCCTTTGATCAATGTCATAGCGGTGTCCCCTAAAGGGGCAATGTTTTTGAAAGTTGTCGATTGTGAGGGGCAAGTAAAAGATGGACAATTTATTGCTAATATTCTCATTGTAGCCATTGAGCAAGTGGGACCCCACAATGTTGTTCAAGTTATAACAAACAATGCCAAGAATTGTAGAGCTGCAGGGTTGTTGGTTGAGGAAAGATATTCACATATCTTTTGGACACCTTGTGCGGTCCATTCACTCAATCTTATGCTGCAAAAGATTGGGAATAAAATTGCATGGATCAAACAATTGTATGCTAAGGCTGAGGACATTCAGATGTTTGTCACCAACCACCACTTGTCTCAAGCGATCTTTAGATCATTTTCAAAATTGGAGCTATTGAAGGTAAGTGAAGTAATATTTACATTTGTCATTTTTTTATTTTCATAATTTGATTGTGCATTCTAATTTAAATTCTTTTTTAAACTTTATTTTTAAATTTTAATTATATTTTTTAATTTGCAATAGGTTGTAGAGACCTGCTTTGCCTCTAACACAATCGTCTTGAGACAACTTGTGAAAGTTAGACAGGCACTTTCTAGCATGGTGATTAGCAACAATTGGTCTATATGGAGGCAAAGCAGCACTGAAAGAGCAACAAAAATTAAGAGCATGATATTAGATGACTCATGGTGGGATCGTGTGGAGTATCTCTTTAGCTTCACCAAGCCCATTTTGAGTATGATTCGCTATACTGACATGGACAAGCCATGTATTGGAGAGATATATGATGGTATAGACTCAATGCTTGAGAAGATCAAGTGCACCATCAATGCAAGAGAGCAAGACCCTAAAGAGACTTTCTTCAAACAAGTGCAAACAATTGTTGAAGAAAGATGGAACAAAATGACAACTCCATTACACCTTCTTGCCTTTGCATTGACTCCAAAATACTACAGTAGTCAACTTCTTTCACAGCCAGGAAGGCTTCCTCCATATAGAGATTTAGAAGTGGCTGAAGGGTACAAGGCAGCATTTGTGAGACTCTTCCCTGATCAAGATTTGCGAAGTGTAGTCACGAATGAGTTCATTGATTTTGTGCACTCAAATGGTCTAGGTGTTGATGCTCTTCGTGATAGGTTCTTAAAGGATGCTCATAGTTGGTGGTACTTCCATGGACAATACTTCCAACATTTGCAGCCCCTTACAATCAAAGTTTTATCACAAGTAAGTTCAATTAATTTTCATATTTTAGTTTTAAAAGTTTCATAATTTCATTTATAATTTAATAATTTATAATTTTTTAATTGTTTACTTTGTCTTCATAGGTTGCTAGTTCATCCGCATCTGAGAGGAATTGGAGCACATACTCTTTCATCCACTCAGTAAAGCACAATAAATTGCTCTCAAAAAGAGCGGAGGACTTAGTATATGTGCATTCCAACTTGCGTCTCCTTTCACACAAACAACATGACTACAAGGAAGGGGAGACGAAGTTGTGGGATAGAGTGCCAGAGGATACTGACTTGGATGCTTCCACTTCCCACCATATTGCATATGAGGAGTCCAATATCCAATAGGAGCATGGGCACAATACTAGTGCTAGTGACAGTGCCATTGGCACTACTTGTGATTCATCTAGTCTTCCTACTTCATCTAATGTCAATGTTGACATTGATATGGATGAATTTGATGATTAAAACTTTAAAAGTGTTGTAATATTGAACTTGAAGTTACGATGAATATTTATCATGCATGTTTGAAAAATTAAATGTTTTTGACTTTTAAATGATATTCAAGTTTATGGTGGTTTTGTTGTTTATATGATGTTATGTGATGTTCTAATCCTAATTCATGCTTCTAGGCTGCATATATATATATATATATATTATTTTTATACTAACGAACCGAACCCACCCCCCAAAAAATTTAGCCGAACCGGCGAACCGAACCCCCGAACCCGAACCCGAACTAGTAACTTAGATTATGATCAATACTGTTCTAATACAGAGACAATTGTTTTGTAGACCCTATATGGTCCTCACTTAACAAGATTAAACTAAGATGGAAAGACATTCAGAAAAGGTTACACTTATAGAAAACCAATCCCAATGTCAACCTTTAGGGCATGCAGAGCCATTCCAAGGTAGCACATAAGAACAGAGGATCGGGGATTTATAAGATAAGCTGTTCGAAAATGATGCTCTGCAAAATTGTACTTTTCCTGCCGAAGATATATCATTCCCAGGCCATACCTGCCAGAGAGCAAAATGCTATTCAAAATTTATGATTTAAATTCCTATCTAGGCAAACAGCAGAAAGAAAAAACCAAATATAAAGCAAATAGTGATTCCACATCATTCGGATTGACATAAAATTAATCTGGATAGTCAAATCACCAGGCGTTATAGTGTCGAGGGTCAATTCGCAATGCACTTCGAAAACAGTTGATACCATTTTCAAACTCCTCCATAGCAACATATCTGCCAAACAAGAAAGCAACCAATGAATATTATTCTACATATGATAAATAGTTAGTCCTAAAATATTCATATAAACAGGTAATTCGTTCCAGACATACTCATGGCCACAAAGAGTATGAGCATAAGTAAAACGAGGATCAATCTGGATGGCCCGTTGAAATGTTTTCAAGGCAGTCTCATGGTCTTTTTGTAAACTATAGCAATTGCCTAAGGCACACCTGCAACGTATTACTCACATCAGCAACTAACGGTCCAAATCAACTCTTTAATTGTATAATATTTTTTAAAGATAACTCTACAATTTCACAACATAATCAAAATTTATTCTTCTCAGTCCTCGAGCACTTAATATGTATGACTATTCTAACATTATAAAGTGCAGTCAAAATAAACTCTGTTCATAAATTAAAAAACAATTCTCTGAATGAACAGAATAGAACATACCAAGCCTGAGGAGATAAACGATCAATTGCATTCAATTCCTGAGCTAGGTAACTCAATTTCATTTCCTCCTTCATATGCTGCAAATACAAAGAGATTACTGTGCTTGAAAAAAAGGGCAATGTAAGAGGCATTTACTACTGATTACTTTGCACACTGCAGCTTTAATCGGAAAGAATAGCATCAATATGAATAAAGGAGAAAGTTCTGGATAATGAACATCTACATTTTTTCCAAACGGTCATTGATATCTGTACAAAAGAAAGGAAACATTCTCAGGACTTTACTTTCCTGAACAATGAACAGTTACTGTAAGTCTGTCTATATCAGAAAAGAACACACTTAACAATTTAGTTAGAAGGTAGAAAAACCATTATAATGCATGCACCAACATTTATACTACATACAATTTTTTCTCCTAATGATTATCGACTATAACAATTTGTTCTCTTAAAGAGATCAATTTGACCAATAACTGAGGTGATACTTAAAATCCTAATAATCTGAGAATGCATATAATCAAAAATTAAAAGTAGTTGCCAAACATCAAAGAATCTCAGTAAGCATTAATCTACGACTCCAATATAAAAGTATAACTATATGTTGTTGCAATACAAAGCAAAGTATTTTAGAAGTAGAACCACAAAAGCAAAAAAAAAGGGAATATGTGATTACCCATGTTTAATAGGCACCCAGTAACTAGGCTGTACCAGGTCAAACCAGTGCAGCTTTGACCTGGTCAAAATCCCATTTTTTCATTCTTAATGTCTTTCACATTTTCAAAACACACACAAATGGTATTAAAATGAAAAACAAAATCCCTTCATGAGGAAATGCCACTGTAACAAATTGCTTGCAAACTATGGAAGGTGGGGCCAGAGGGGTGGGTGGGCTTATTAAAATTTAGCATAATCCTATCTACAATCTAGGGATATAAAATTGTAATAAATAGCTTGTAAATTACAAACATCCCACTCATATCCATAAAATAAAGAGGACCCACAAGGCATGGCATGACAGCCACCAGCAACATCAGTACAAAGCCCAATAGATTAAAGAAAAATGATCAGTTGATATCTAATGTTTCCAACAATATTTTCTATGCGTACATCTAATTACCAAACATTGTACTGTTTAGGATCTAAGTGCTCTTGCTCAGGTCATTGCATTCATAAAAATCAACACTTCACACATTTATTGTTTTTATTTGCATTCATTAACCTGACATGTAACAGACATATCAGATACAGCTTCTGAAGCAGGTAGTTAAAATCTACACAGCATAGAAAATAGCATAGATATTTTTCCCAAATCTACACAGCATAGAAAATCTTCTAAGTTTAACTTATTGACAAATCCCATCTTGAATAATAATTGCAATTGCTTGCGTCCAAAAATACTGAGAAGCGCAATTTAAATTATCCAATCATTTCATAAATATTGTGTTAGAAGTTTGGGGAGATTGTTGAAGTTTGTCGTTGATGATGCTGCTTAGCAACATGAGCATGGAAGGTACACAACATTGCAATACAGTGTTGTCATTGATGTCAACATTGTTGCGGATCACTTTGATTAATCCTGACAGGTTTTTGAGATGTTAAGGAAGACATTTGTGCAAGTTGATTTGGTCCAGAAATATCAGTTGCATAGAAATTTGACTAAGTGTCAAATCTGCCAGTTCAGTGTAACAATGCATCAGTTTTTTGGTCCGCACCACTCCGCAAATGAAGATATCACTTTGCACTTCTAACATAATTTTGTTGGATGTTAGATGCACCTAAATCCAAGATTTCATCTTGTTTGGACAAGTAGTTTGAGAGATATGAGTAACAGAGTTCAGCTTGGCATATTACAGTCATTTTTCTGTACAGTGTGTTTGTGTAGGAGAATTTGCACTTCTCCACAGATGAATTTTTGGCCTTGCATTGTTGAAGATAAGTTGTCAGATGTCAGTAGAGCATGGATTCCAATTGGTATTGAGTTTTGAGGTCCACGTGTTAAGATGTGGATACACAAATGAAGTCTTTTGTTTTTAGGTCTTAAATGGAACCGACCTAACACATTTGATGTTATGTGAAGGATAAATTTGTATTGCAACCTTATGTAGGATCTATTATAGATCCATGCCAACCTATTTTAATATGTTTTGAGTTTTGAATTATGGCACATTATGTGGATGATAAGTGTTGGAGCTGACAAGTTACATTTTGGGTATTACGTTTAATTAGGCCGACCTAATTGATGTTATACTTGATGTGGATATATAAGTTGGACTGTTTTTCAGTGTTTTGAGGTAATGAATGTGACATGTATTATGTGATGCAACTTTGAGCACAGCAGTGCGAAGTTGAGTTGTGAATGTTAAGTTAAAGATCAGAATTGTGCAAATGAAGAGCGAGGCAAAGTGATGAATCAAAATCAGATAAAGTTTGTTATTGTGCTTCAATGGAACTGTAATTCATGCATACATAAGATGCAATTCTCTTCTATTTTTTTCTCTATGGATAGTGAGTCCACCTGCAGTGAGCATTTTCGTAATATACTATAACTCATTATAATATATTGTGAGCTAACCCTCACCGTGGCTTTTCCCATTTTGGGTTTTCCATGTAAAAATCCTGGTGTTCATGTGTTATGTGATATTGTGAATGTTTTATGCTTTATTTCCTCACTGCAGTTGAATATGCATTATGGTGCAAGAGCACCTAGGTAACATCAGGCATTTAGGAAGTCTAGAATGAATTTTTGTTTTGATGTGTTACTTTGAAGGTCATGTTTACCATTGAATAGTGAAGTTAGTTTATGGATGTTTTTGATCTCTAGGATAGAAATTGAGGAAGGGTGGATGAGTTTAGAAACTCATTTTACTTAGTTTATTTGAAAATTGGCAAAAGATGCAAAAATGGTACATTTTTGCAACTTTGCCACATGCTAACTTACATGTCTGACCAAGGGAGAATAACTAATTGAGGAACCTTATATAAGGTGTTCCTCGACCTAGGAGAAGGGTTGGAAGCATTGGTATTGTGGTGAAATTTTGTGAATTGAAAGAAAAATAGTGTTTTTGTGTGTTATTTCTGTTTTTTTACTTCAATTTAGAGCTTTCATGGATTGAAATTGTTAATGTGTTTTGTGTAGGATGTAGTTTAGTGATCTCTCAAGCTTTGGGTACCATCTATTAGTCTTCTTGATTTGATTTCAATCATTGTTTGTAAATAGTTTGCTTTCACCCTGTTGCTGGTCTGAACCGGGCAGTTTTGAGAAAATGGAGATTTAGTTCACTTTCCCACCATACAAATTGTACAGCCCTTTAGGAATAGTGACTAGACTCCATGTGTGTAAATATGGTAGGTTTTAGGGTTTGTAAGAGCACAGGAGCTGTTGGCAAATTTTTTCCCTAAGTGAGCTAGGAAGGTGCTCAGCTAGGAAGATTTGAGTACAGAGCACATAACTTGCAAGGGTGATTGAATTTTGTTGAATTTCCTTTTTGAGAAGGTAGATGTGAGTCTTGCCAAGACTTGGTATTCAAGAGGAAACTCCATCAGTCTATCTGGTGTGAGGAACACTTAGTAGATTGAAAGCAGCCAGAAACGGCTTAAAAACCCTAGTTTTTGCCCAATTTCAAGTTGAGGCCTTGTACGGCAGATGAAGACCCAAGACCTCAAAAATATTTGAGAGGTGTTCTTATGAACCAATAATCTCAAAGAAATAATGGGGTGTTCTTTGGAAAATTTAGAGTAATAACCAGTTTTCTCAGAGAAAGAGACCTAATTGGGGCTCCTAGGGCTAGTAGCCTCTTAAGACATATGCAGAGGGTTTGTGGAAGCGATGGCAAGATGGAGCTAGAAGGATCTTACAAAGCCATGATATGATGGAAAGAACCTATTAGAAACCTCTCCACACCCCTGCAAAGCTGAATTCAAGGTTTGGAGTAGAATAGCCTTTAAGGTGGATTAAGGGCTAAGGAAGAGTTGGAGACATTGCAACCAAGATTGGTCTCTTGGTAGGCTGAATCTCATGGATGGTAGTGGGTTGGCAAGCAAGCCTTAGGGGTACCTAAACATGAGAAGGGTCCCATAGGTTAAGGTGGTGAAGCTGGAAACACCAAGGAGGTCTTTGCTAGATGTGAATATGTGATTGATTCCTCCAAACCCTATCACACAGAATTGGATGTTTGATGTTTAGATGGTTTAAGAGAATACTGATTCACCTCCCACCCCTCCCCCAATATTCTGGGTGTTCAACATATTGTCATCTTGTTGGAATATTAACTTAAAGAAACCAATTAATTCTAGACATGAATCTCATCAATGTAGAAAATATTCCCAAGTGTCCCTATGGCCGTCATTCTATCTCACTGGAGGACACGGGTAACTAGCAACAACAACAACCAAGTAATATACTTAGTGATACTAAATACTGGGTTCACATAGTCATGATTTCCAGGTGCAACATATGTTGCTTTGTCTTGAATATTGGGTTCTTCACTTGTTTGTTGAGGTAACTAATCTCAATATACCTAATTGATTGTGATTCAAGACTAAATACAATATACCTTGCCATACTATATGCTATAAGGATATAATTGTATCACTCTCCTAAACATCCAATGTGTGTCGCTGTCCAATCTTGAAGAGTCTCATAACATTTTAATGCCTACTAAAACTACATGTCCCTATCACCTACTCCAACTTCCAAAGCCTTTGCAGCATCTTAGGATATTAAACGCACACCAAAAATATGTATGCCCCTAGCACATATTCCAAAAACTTCAAACACCTAGAGGTACACCTTTATTTACCACTCTGTCCTAGATGAGACAATCTGTCCACCTTTGCATAGTGATCAACCTCCAAAAAATTCCAGCAATGAAAGTATCCCTTTGTTAGGTGCTTATTACCTATGTCACATCTTAGACACACCCCAAGTCCACATCCATCATTGAACCTTCAACAAAGTAATTCCACAACAAAAACACCTTATCACTTGAACACTTAATCTAATACACCTCTTTTTCACCAAAACACATCACAGACACGTTGTGTGATGCACCTTTTCTTTGCCAAAACATCTCATCACTTGGGTACTATGTCTTAGGAGTATTCTTCTTGTCTCCTTGATCATGACCTGATGCCATACAACTCAATGAATGAGATGCTTTCCAACTGCACAAGTTCAATTCAACATTTTCAAAGCATTAAATCTTAAATAACATGCTTGTAGTGACAAGGCATTAAATAACCTTCTTTCTTTCCTTGCTCAATATAAATACCTGCCAAATAGCAAAAATAAGAGCAAATTTTACCTACTCATCATTTTGCACAATGTGTTTTCCTAACCATATAGATCACCCTTCTATTGGCACTATACCACTTTGGTCTCCACTATTGGATCTCCTCATTTTATTGTGAAGACTAAGCATCATTTTGTTCTCATAATCTCCCCACTAGAACTTGACCTCTCTAATGTTCCCGTACTAAGCCATCTTTTACTTCAACTTCAAAACCCATTCTAGAATTATCAATAGTAGTTACCTATACAATACTACATATAGACTTACCAAAGGAATAATATCTTCTCATCTATAACCACATTCGAGCAAAAACAATTTTGCTCAACCACAAGTTTGCTCATATAGAGACGAACTACTAACATGTGTGCTTTTGACATCTATTATAGGCAACAAACATATATGTTTTGCTCTTTTCATATAAGTTTATTTCTCTATTTCCCAAAAATCGGTGCAAAAGCAACACAACCAAAAACAATAAGTCATTTATTACAGTCTACAAATAGTCTCCTTCTTGACCATTCTTCTTCGAGAGTGACATCTTTTAAGCAATTTCATTACCCTTGGCAATGCCACTTGGATGAAGCATTTGTTCTACAAGTTGCTTTGCTTACTCCAAAGTTTTCTAGGATGAGGATGGTAGGGGCCGGAGCAATGCTAGGAGATGCAAGGGTGTGGTCATCTTGTTCCAACAACCAACAATAATCTTTTCCACCCTTTAAAAATGCTTATGTGTGGTTACACTCCTTGGCTTCTACTATGGTCCTTATTTTTTGAACCATGCAGTCCATGCCATCATGAATTTCACCAAAGCATGGGTGATCTATATAAACATACCTAATCATGATGATGATGGGATCAATAAAACACAAAAACATATTCCACAAGAGCCCACCACTCATCATCTAGGACCAATGCTTTGACTTTTGAGGCTCTTTAAGTATTTGATTGCCTCCATACACTCCAACGAGTGTTGATAACCATAACACTCAATCCATCTCGCACCTTCATAAGTCATCATATGACAATTGTATGTGATGCAAATCAAGTTTCCGCAACCTACCAAGGTGTAAAAAAAAGCAACTTAAAATATTAAAAAGTGGATGACATGTCACAAATCAATGATTAAAAAATTAAAAAATATACTTACAAATAGTTTGAATTACCTTCAACAACTCCAAGTTATCATTCAAAATATCAAGGTGAGTGAATAGACAACACACGGTGTCCAAAAAGTATGCCCATACATACCCTCCACTATAGAACCAGTTGTCCTACAATTTTTAGCATTATCTATTATGACTTGGACAATGTCTTGGGGCCCACTATTTCAATGGATTGTATGAGGATATTGGCCCTTCACAATCTACTACATTCAAAGCATTGCCCCTTTAGCGGACACTACAATGACATTGATTAGTGGTCTACTTTTGCAATCTTTCTATCCATCAAAAATGGACACTCATGTTTTGGCCATGCATCCTTGGTTTCTCTCACTGATGTCTCTAAGGAAGCTTTCTCCTTGGCCAATGAGGTGGTGCAACCCTTTTATATCCATCCCTTGACAATTTTTTGTTCCCAAACCAAAAATACTGCAGAGGTGCACTTTCACTCAATTGTACTAGCTCTTATACTCATTTCCACATTGGCTACAACATCAAAGATTAACCCTCACCACTAAGAAGTTGTTCAATCATTATTGTAAGGTTGCCAGCAGCTGACTTTGTGCATCGAATTTAGTTCTGTTTCCTTGTAATAGTAACCTGAACTTAGGAATCCACTATAACTATTCTAAACATAAAACAAAACCCTATCATGTACAAAAACAATTTTCAGCCATATTCCTTCAAACCTATAAAAGGAAAAAAGCAAAAAAGTGAAAAATCTTAAAAATTTAAAAAAAAAAAAAATTACAAGACTCGCTCACTTTTGATAGATATATTTTCCCCATGTAACTATTTTTCCCCTATTGGTGTAGGTTTTTCTTTCTTATAGCCCTCCCCTTCAAAAACCAACAATGGCAGCTTGGAGGCAAAAAAATATTGTTTTGGTCCCTCGTGTTTGTGACTTGAAACAAAATAAGTCAAAAGTCCTCAAAACTGTGGTGGACTCTAGGCACACCGAAAGTCATCCCAGCCCAAACCCTAGTACCAACCCCAAACTAAACCCAAACACACAAGAGCGCATTCTAGAAGAACCTTGCAACATAGCCTTTGAGTGATTGAAGGCAATTTAAGGCAATTGTGAGAAAAAAATTTGAAGCTTTAGGTATGTTTTTTTCTTTTTTCCCAAGCTTTCCCAGATTTCTTTTACATTTCTAAATTCTCCCCTTGAATGTTTATTTGGGTTTCACAAGTATTCAAACTAGTTTCCCAATTTTATTTTCAGTTTTATCAATGCAAGATTTGCAGCAACTAAATTAGTTTTTTCTTATTTCAAATGTCAAGACTGCACCTTTTGTATCCAAATGGCACCGCTGAAGTGGATAAGTCGGTATTGAAAAGGAAGTATTAGTATACCAAGACTGACCATGGGAAATTCTGACCTACTCGGTGTCCCACATAGCCGGTGCATGAGCAGTACCTGAACCCCCAAACTCTTGCACCTAAATAAAGCCAGTCACCCAAAAGCGTAATGTTCCGTCAGCATTGTAGAAGATGAATGTGGTCTTTCATTGACAGTCACCAAAAAAGGTGAATTGAGGGATTATCCACACAACCAACACAATGATTATAGTAAAACCTAGCTTTGGTACAAGCATCGAGGTAGATATTATGGTTCCCTCTAAGCGGCCCTCAGCGTGTCCCCAAGTGCCAGCCATCCACCAAATTCTGGTTCCTTTCGTTCCTGCCACCCAAACACACCAAGACCCATAGCAATGTATCAGCACCAACTGGCGGAAATAGTTTATTTGCAATATTAGGTTGGTGATGAGTGTAGGGTATCAATCCCCCTAAATTCCAATTCCCTGGTACAAACTATGAAGTTGCAGTCATGAAATTAAGTCTAGACAATTTCTCTCTAAACTCCAGAAAGAAATAAAAAATTAATGCAGCCCCTGGTAACTCCACAAAACACTAAAAAGGAAAGAATGAGGACATCCACAACCATTGCATTGGTGATGAAACCCAACATGGCTCAAGCAACAAAGGTAGGTATGAAAAAGATTGTGAGCTCCAATTGTGGTTCATCCACTTCTTCAATCTCCAACAGAGTCCAATCACAAGGTTTTTTTGTTCCACAAAACACACCAAGATCACAGCCATTGCTTGAAGGTAGAGACTGAACAAAGACAAGAACGAGAAAGCAAACATGGCATGTGAAAATTTTTGGTATTGCAACAACTTTCCTTTCAACATGACCACAAGCCCATATTGGGAGGATTTGATCACAACACTAACAAAAGCAAGGAAAAAATACAAGACACCTACTCCACATGACATAAGTGGGTCATTGCTCAAGAGAGTAGTGGCAAATGTAAAAACAATTGTAGAAGAGCAAAGGAAGCATTGGCGCAAGCATCGATGCACCATATAGATGGATAGACAAATGGAAGGAATTGCACACTCATCAACATTATAGTGGCTTCAAAAGTGGAGATATTGTTCTTGTAGAACAATCGTAATAATTCCCCTGCAAACGTAAGTCAGCCAATACGAAATTTGAATCTAATTTTAGTATAAAGGCCAAAAAGTTGGTACCAAAATACAAACCGCCGTACGACAATCTCGAAAAGTATAGAGGAAGGCCACCTGAAAACCCCGCCAACTCGGAATTCTGAGTGCCCATTTCCTTGATCTTCTATTGGACATAAGCAATGGAATTTGTGGTATAAGACACCAAAAACGTCATCAAATACATTTACAATCATCCTTGTGTAATTAACTTGATGAGAGATCACACCAAGGGAAAAGAATTGTGCAAGCTGGTGCCAACAGTTTGCAACTAATTTCCTCAGCTTGCAAAGCATTTATAGTATGATAGCAATTTCGAAACAGATTTTTGTGAGCTTAAACAGGTTGGATTCTTCTTATTCAAATAGGAGAGATGGAGAGAGGGTTGAAAAAACACTTTTAATGATATCTTTGCAAAGACTATAGATAAAACTGTCAAGATAACTTCAAACTTTTATTTAAATTTTAGATTGCATCATTTGAGTTCACCTTTTTTTAAAGTTAATTACAAGATATTGTTCAATTTTTCTAATTGCAACTTTAATTTGTTTGCAGGTGTCAAAAGCCTTAGTAAGTGTTTTGCACTTGGTGGATGGGGAGCAAAAATCAATCGGGTATATTTACATTTATGCAGCCATGGGCAAATACAAGAAGGCCATCCAAAAAAATTCAACTCATTTGGAACATTATTGATCAGAGATGGAACAATCAACCCTGCCAATCCTTTCATGTAATGGGTTGCTATGTCAACCCTAAATTGTTCTTCACAATTCACTTCAAGGATGTTGATGAGGAGGTTATGGAAGGCCTCTCAACATGTATTGAAAGGATGTCACTTGAGGTTGAGGTAAGGAATTTGATTATGGCGGAGTTGTAGATTTCCAAGTTTGTTAATAAGAGGCTCTTAGCTTTGCCACTAACTAAAAAAACATCTCAATCTTCACTTTAGTTCAAAATTCAAATCTTTGATGTGTACAATCATTGCTTACAAACAAACTTGTAAATATTTTATTTGCAACTGCTTGGTGGGAGCATTGGTACAAATAACCTCAAATCTTTAAAAACAAGCCCTCTAAATTTCATCCTAACCTTATACCACTTCTAATGCAAGCACAATTGGAGATTTTTTAATGCCATTCACACAGAGTGCAACAAGTTGACACAAAAGTGTCTCAATGACATTGGCTTTGTGCAACAGAACCTTCACCTTTGCTTGAAAAATGTTGTGGGCTCAACTAGTCATGAGTCAATTAACTTGGATGACAATGATCCATATAGCGATAGAACTACACAAAGAACCCCATGTTTATAGAAGAAGAGCTTGTTGATTTTGAGAGGCAAGCAGAGAAAGGTGCAGCAAAAGCAAAAGTAGAAAGCGTTCGACTAGATGACATCATGGCTGATGATGTTGAGCCTGAGAAGTAATTACCTTCTAGCTTGAGGGTGCATCTGCAACTGACTATAAGGAGCAGGACCCCAAGGGTGTATGCAAGGAAGAAAAAAATATAAATTGTTGTTACTTGCATTGAATTGTACTTTTTGTTGATGATTTTCAATCATCATAATACATATCACATTATTGGTTGTTGTACCCACATATTGACGAGATATTGTATTCTTTTATTCAAATCTAATAAAAAACACTTCTCCAACATTCTCCAAACTCATTTGAAACGCAAGTTTTGGCAAGATGCAAGTTTTTGGACTATGGTTTACTGCATTTTTCTATTCTAATCTTGAATCCACTGTTGCCAATCTAAGGCATATGACAAGTGATATTATTTGAGTTAGTTACACAAAGATCATGAATATTTTGTATCCTAATCAAGGCATTTTCCATAAACAGTCCACTTGTCATAAAAGAGTTTCAATACACAAAAATCAAAAAGATTAATTAAAGTAGCAGATATCAAATAAACACTTATGTCTCAGCATCATATTGATGTTGCACACACTTACGCTGAATTTATTGCAAACAATTTTTAAATTTAAATGTAACATGTTTCTGAGCAATATAACATTTCATAAAACATGAATTGACTGATCCAGCTTGACAACACTAAAATAGATATACATTGGATAATATATTGATGTGAAAAGAAGGATTAGAAGACATACAAAAAGAACTGTAGAATAGATATCCATTCCTTCTAGATTGTACGGAGAAACACGTCGAGCCCAACTAAATGCACGCTCTGCTTCAGAATAGTCCACCATTTCAAAATATGCCTTACCAACCTACACATATCATTTTTTAAAAATTATAGAAACCTTTTGTAGGGTACAAACAAGAGAACATTTATAACAGTGTCTAAAATACCAAGATACAAAAAAGGGAGAAAATTCTAAAGAAGACAATAGCGCGGATAGATTTATGCCATGGTTTCGTTGTTTAGATCTCTATAAAAATTGTAAGGTGGAGAGAATCAAGTTCATATCACTCCATAATAAATATATTGAATATGATAAAAGACATAATGTGCCCCAATAAGTCTACAATTTTTTTTGTATCTGTAAAGCATGCCTTACCAGCCTACATGCCTCATTCATTTAAATATAATAAATGCCATTTGTAGGAGACAAACAGGATAACATTTAAAACAGAGACCCCAATAGCAAGATACAAATACAGCAGATAAAAAAGAGATTGGAAATAATATCACTAAACGGGGCAGCATTGGGGATAGAATGATTCTATCATTTAGTTCTCCAGATGAATTGTAAATTATGTACACTAGAGAAGATCGACTCTATACATTCCCCCTGCCTGTAAACAAAGTCCCTAGAAAAAGGAAAAAAATGCCTAATACTCCCAATCCTTCCTATATCTATCTATAACCAAACTTGAGAAAAGAATCCACAATAATCTTCACAAACCATTAACTTCAGCATACAAAGATGTTAAAGTATTTGTAATCGGCACAAAAAACTGTTGCTCATAACTAGCACTCTATATAAAATGGTAAGGTGGAGAGGCCCAATTCTGTGGCTCCATTTGATGATTGAAACATGAATGATGAAGCGGGTCCTAAATAATATTTAAAACGTATACACTACTGATAAAAACGAAATGAGTCTCCATTTGCATGCAGGTGAAGTTTCAAACTACACATTGCCAGATCAGATGAGCTCAAATGATAATTATTGGGGCTTTCATATAAGAAGCCAATGCCTACAATAGCCAGGATAAATATTACAAGCTTAAATGTACAAATGTAAAAGTAGACACGGTTGAACTAGTGCATCCAATTCTGGGCATGGCATAACCCAAGATGCGAGGCCAGTTGCAAGTACTCGATGAATTTCACATAAGAGATACCCCTCAGTGATGGGATCTTGTGCCACAGGGCACTCAGCAACAGGAATTTACAGATTAAAAAATTAAACCACATAAAGCTTTATATTGACTTCTGTTGTAGATTGCCAACTCATTTACCATACAGAATAATAGGCTTACCCCTTAAAGAGCAAAGAACTCCATTTATTTTCACATAGCCACTCATCTTCAAGTTCTTCAAGTCCTTCAGAAAAATAAGACTGGGACCAAAATTACAAGTCACTTCATGTTGCGGATTGCTGGCTAATTTGCCATTCAAAGGAAAAGGTCTACCTACAGATATGCTGGTTTTTGTGAGACAGCCCCTGTTGCAGGGGATCTGCATACAATGCCTTAGATCCAAAAAAAAGTACAAATTAAAACCCAGACTTGGCAAAAACATCGCAGCCCAAAATATTGTTAAAAGATACAAGAAATGAATTTATAGGACACAGTGCTAGGAAAATTGCTGCAAAATTATTCAAATCCACGGCAACCAAAAAGTTGGAAAAAGAACCAGCTACCTAGGTAGTACTCATCAGAAACCCAATAAAACATACTGACACTCACCTGCTCATGTTGACGAGTAATTTTCCAAGTAGATCTGTCTCACAGGTTGAATGACTACTCACTACTCTCAGAATTTTAGACTAAAGCAGCTAAAATATATATAGCAACTAAAATAAGCCACCCGCCATCAAAGTATTAAAATCATTTTACACCAAAATTAAAACTCAATCTATGAAGCAAAAGGAAGTACAATAAAGACGAGAGGCTATACTTGTATATAAATATATAACATAGGATTCGACAGGGTCAACTCCTAAATAATCTTTAATAAACATGATTCTTAGAGGTAGGTAACTTGCATAAGGAGGGAATTATAACAGCTCTTTCACATGAGAGAACAAATTATCCTATGTCAAGAAAACATTTGAAGTCATTTTCTAGATTGTATGATATAACACATGGCCAACTAAAAAGATCAAATCTCTGTCTCTCACCTACACATTGCTACAACTTCTTTTAGCATGTTATGATTGGTGTTTTAAAGTTTTTTGTTCTTTTCATGTTGTCCGTAAGATTGTGAATTCATGGTTCCGAAGAAAATAAATTTGTAATTATACGGGATTATAAAGTTGACAACAAGAACATCAACACAGAAATTCAGCTAACCTGGCAAAGGACCCATCCTGTAGCATAATGTTGTTGTGGTAGTTTACAAAATGCTTGTAAAGCCTCCTGTATCACCCGTGGGTCATAACAAATCAAAGAGTATACACCATAACCTCTCGCAGTGATATTTCCAACTTATGCCAGACATAAAGTAAATCAATTTCACATATTCCTATATTATATAATATAGTACCTTGCATCGATGCATGCAAGAATGCCTGAAAGCTTCCCCCAAAATCCGGAGAAGCCCTAGAAGCTCCAATGAGCCTTCTGGTAACCTTGAATTGCGATTTGCATTTAATCGGCTATGTATTCGAGGTTCATCTTCCACTGGAACAGATCCAGAACGCCTAACAGGATTAACAATCATATCTTCTGTCCCAGAATCTTCAAAAGCTTCATACTTTTTACCTGCAAATAGAGTCCCAATAAAACCAGCCTTGATGCCTAGTTCCCTAAGGAATATAACAGTACTATACATTTAAGCAATCATAACTTATAATATAATTAATAAGTCTCCTGATAGCAAAATAAATAAGAGAAATAACCATGTATACGTACATATCTTACTTGCATGGTGCATGAGATAAAAGAAGTGTTGCAGTTTTACAATGTTTCATGAATACTGACTGCAATCTAGATG
>VDFB02000015.1:267530138-267602921 GCA_007258455.2 Sequoia sempervirens
GGAGGATGCAGGGACAGTGGCCAACACGACCTATTTGTCCTGCGTTTTCTCCCTGCAACCCCGTGTCCTCTTTTCCCACCAAACTCAACCCCTACTTCACTCGCGTCGGTGAATGGAAGCTCATTTTTAGGTTTTCAGTTTTTATCATGCAAAAAAATCATCTTCAAAACACTTTGGAATCTCCACATCGACCTGGGATTCGTCGGGATTCAACCAGAGAACTTAGAAATGTTTCAGACTAGAAAAAATCGAACCCTAACAGATTTTGCAAGGAATCTAGAACGTATCCAATTCCAGGACGTACCGTTCCCAGAATCAGCAGTAAATCCAGATGATTCGGTAACTTAGATATAATCACAAATGGGGGCATGCAGAGAGGAGGGTCATTTTGTAAAATGTGGTTAAAGCATTACTCCTTGCAAGCTTTTACATATTCTAAATCTACTTATTCTTGAGCCCCTTTATTACAATATTCCTTCACCACCGTTGTTATTGTATATGCCCCCATCTTTTTACTAAGTTTACTAGTTGAAAAGCTATAAATAACAAAGGTCCATTTTATCCACTTTATGAATTTCATCATGAACCTGCTATAAACATTTCTACAATAATATATTTAATCAGAATATAATTTCCTAAAGAGTGAATAAACGTCACAGTAAACACTTGAATCATAGGTGAAATTTAAAAAAAAAAAAGAATTATGGTAGACCTTTTGGAAAAAAAACTATGATGTTAAACATTTCAAAGTTGGGACATTTTACTGAGGTTCACTGGACAGTAATGCTACTAAATGAAATTAATAATCCCAGATATTATTCCTTACAAGTTCTAGCAGGACATTTATACAACTGCAGGATGAAAAAGTCTTGCCTTTTACTCCCAACTTTTGGGCTTCTCAATATGGTACATAAAGAATGGGTATGGTAAAGTCTCAGAATCTGGTGCCCAGAGCATGTCAAATTTAAGGTTCAGATATTCATCTTAGTGTATATGCATGCCAACCTATCTAACCTTTGATGATACATGCCAAGTCAAATCCATTAATGTTGAGGTCTGTTCTTTTCTCAGACAGAGGAAATCTGTATAGAGTATCTAACCACCTTCCAATTCTACACTAATACCCTGAAACTCAACCTTTCCAAGGCAACATAAATGTTACCACATTCTTCTTAGCTTCCAGAGACAGCATATGAACCCAAATTGCATCATAAAAAGTTAGAAACCTCCTGCGTATCTTTGGCATTATTGTCATGTCCAGATAATTACTTACACCTTCACATATTTAACAATATTGGCAAGTATTGCAATCTTTGGAGGAGAGTTCTACCTCCATAGATAAAAAAATTATGCAGATATGTTTGTAGTTGGCATCACTTTATACAATGTGCATCAATTAACTAATTCTCTTCAATCATACATGTGGCATGTCTTCACTCTGTGTTTGCATAACAAGAATACAATTTTTTACATTTTCCTTTAAACAGTGAAAGATAAAGCAATGACCAAATATGATAATAAAATTTGAGAAGGGCTATAATTGCAGAAAACAATAAACAGACATGCGAAAATCTTAAAGCATTCACCTACCACACAAGTTACAGGTGAAACGCCTTCCCTGATCAATGAATCTCATAAAAGGGTTTATGTATCCTTTGCAACGGGAGCACCGAACAGGTCCATTTTCTCCAAAATCCACTACCTGCATGAATGCAAGTTATATAAATTGGGATAAATGCATTTCTTAGGATAAAGAAAATGCTTTAATTCTCATTGATCTTATATTCTAGAAACATTTTTGTGTAAACTTTATATCACATGGGTTAAAACAAGCAGCATAAAAAACCAGAAAAAGCTCCAATGCAACCATCTTCACTCTTCAATATCCAGTGAGTTTTTCCATCATACAAATTGGATAAAATATAAATATTAAATATAACCTTCATCATATGCCACTAAAACTGAATCACAATCTTCACATTATTCTGAACTCTGAAGGGAATAAGACTATAGTAGATTCATGTAAAAATGAGAGCATGAAATGGTCGAACCATGATGCAGGAGACTCATCAGTTGCCCTTGTACATCATTCCATGTAAATTTTATTGAACATACAAGAAAACAACAAAATCCCAAGGACCATTACCTGAACTGCTTCTTCGGAAGGATGAGGGAGAGAAAATGGCTGCACCATCAAGGCCAAAGGCATTCCTGAAGTACTTAACAGGTCACCTGAGCAAGGGATCTGTTAACATACCATGCATAATCAAACAGTGAAACTGTTTCAGTTTAATCCTAAGCTTGTATCAGAAATGAACTGTATGACTCAACATAAAAACTCCTCATGCTGGCCAAATTGAACCCTCCAAGCACAAACAAAGATATCAATGACAAAGGAAAAATTCAAAAAAGGATAATTACCTGGTTAACTGTACATCGCATATAGCGTGGACTACAATTTCCAGTATCCTTAGCAATGAAATCGCTTGTTGCCGACTTCAGAAAAGTAACCAAACATCAGTCCACCTTGTAAGTCCTTGTACATCTTGATATAGGTAAGTTTCAGAAAAACAACAGAATTACAGACAATCTGCATTTTTTCCTAGTCATAAAATACTAACGTGGCAATTCAAACCCAAAAACTCTTGCAGATAATCATATTAACAAAAAGAAAAGCATACAGACATACAGGAGGAAGATTAGCTTGGTTATTGCTACGTGTTTCAAATATTAATGATGTAGAATTTGGTACTGGACGGGGAATTTGGTTTGGATCTATGCGTGAAGGTCCTGATGCTTGCCCTCCCGCAGGTGATCCTGGTTGTCCCATACCCAATACACCTGCTCCAGGGGGATGGCCCATGGTAGGAGGCATAGGTGGAACAGTTTGACTCAGCTGTCTTGGAGGTGCTGGCATGCCAAACATCCCTGGAGACTGATTTCCAGCTACTGGCGGTGGTGGCGGTACCTATAGCATATTACAATACAAAATAAATTCATTCTTCATATTCAAGCATCCATGACTAGGATAAAAATTACAAAAATTCCAGATAGTAAAAAATGTTGAAATTTGGAATAACTGATAAAAAGTAAATAGATAAAGTTCAAAGTACATGCAAATAATGCCTAAATAATTACAAGGTGGATGAATAAAGAAATTTTGGAGGAATTCTTTCTAAACTAATCAGTACTTAGTAGTCTTCAATAGATTCTAGTGAAGTTCAAATATTATTTAAAATAATATTTTAGTAAATGCAAAGACTTATATTTTAATCAAAAAAAAATAAGGCATCAATAATATGGCAACCACATAGCAGTGACTCAGCAGCAGAGACTTGTATTTTAGAAGCAAGCACGTATGATTCTATTTCAATTCATGCATGATAATTGCACATATATTGAAAAAGTGTGTCTTATTACTATCTTCTCATTAGCAATAAATAAACATGGAAAATATATATTCTGAGAGAATCATTTAGTCTATCAACCTCATATCAGCTACGCAGGGACTGTATGATCTTATCACCAATTATGATGATATCCTCTGGTCAAGATTTACTCATCTCAAGTCAACTTGAGATAAACAAATTCAACACGATGAGCAGTCAAGAAATCTATTGAGATTAATACTTCTCCTACCTCTTGTATAAAATTTAATTTTGTTGGTATCAATAACTTCTTCTAGAGTTGAAACATTGCATAGAAGTGCACCACATTACTTCAGGATGGACAGCCAAATAGGATTTCTCTTGGTTTTAGTAACCTGTTGACCAAGCCATATCCCAGAGTACCCTATTGTCTGTACAGACTGGATACAGCCTTTCAAATAAAATAAAGCCCAAGGAATCAAAAGATAAGCAAAATTCATATTGCCACAACTTACGTAGGAGCAATGGGAGATAGTGAAACTGAAGCAAAGGAGCTGGCACAGGAGGAGTCCGTGCAATCACTGGCAAAGGATTCTGAAACAGATTTCAAAATAAGTCAGATTAAATTACCTAAGGGATACCATGAACTGTGAGGTGCAGGAAGCTAGAGAAGCCTAGGGCTAATGGTTTCCCCTGCAAAGGAAAATAGGGAAAGCCCAAAAATGACACATAAATGATCCATTTATGGATTCAAAGATGAGGATCTTAAATAGCCAGTTTCTATATGCCCAGATGATCCAGTTATCAAAAAAGAGAGAACCGTGCAGGAAGATCAGAGGAAGAAAAAATCTAAAGAACAGGAGAAATTCACAATATCCAGAATGATGGGAACCATGTCTGATAGTAGTGTCTCAAAGATCTCTCAATCCTGGTGGCCAAGAAAATTCAAATCATCTCAATCCCAGATGGAACTCTAGATCTGATAACTCAAGCTTTATTTACCAATGCCCTATTCTGCAAATTCATTGAGGCTTCAACTAGCACAGAGTGGTCACCATGATTATGAATAAGGCTTGTTACTTGGTAAACTGAAATTGTTTGGATAAAGTCTTGGAAAGATTTATGGAGAGGGAGCACTCCAGTATGGAAAACAAAATCTTCTTTTGTCAGCCCTAATATTGCTCTTTCTTAGTCAATGCTCAAAGTAATTCTAAAATTAATGCCTCCAGTCTAATCTATGTACATAAAGGGAAGCTTCTCCATCCCTCCCTCAACCTCTGAAAAGGGATTGTAAATAGCAGTAGTAAAGGATGGAAAAGGTTGATTGTCAAGGGGGACACTCATAGCCTGGCACCTCCAGTTTGACAAAAGTAACCTTATGGCTAACCAAAAAGCTAGAGATGGTAAGATTTTATTATACTGGAAGGAATGGCAATAAGGTGGCAGACTTAACAACTAATCTGGGCATCAAGTTGAGAATCAAATCAAGAACCCTATACACAATCCGGGCAGCCCACTACTCCAGTGAAACCTAACATTTGGTGGCTTAATATGCTGAATGCACTCTCTGAAATCACCCCACCCCCCACCTCTCCTATTCCCTGTCTCCTTATCATCCCTCAAAGTGTGTATATCAATAGCCAGATGGCCAATCACCACCATTTCTCCCCATCTCACACAAGCAAGCTGCAAGACATTTCGAATGATTATGGTAACTTAGGGAGACCTCTCCCATTAGAAAGAAAGGAAGACACAAAATATATTAATGTCCACAAATAACCAAAAATAGATCAATGGAGATAGAACATGCAGCAGGTACAATAGGAAAGGACTAGGGCAAAAAAAGGCCCCAGGCATAAATCATACACACAATAAGGCTAACCCAAAAAAAAAAACCTAAAAGCAAGTACAAAAAGGGGGAACCAAAATCATTAGTGTCACTGTTCCAAAACGCATCAGACAAGGCAATGACAATCTCATCAATTACAGCAGGAGTACCAAAGCAAAATATAAGAATGCTTGTCAAGAAGGGTACAAAGCTAAGAGGGCCAAGTTGGACAATCCAAGAAGGTACTAATTTGTTAGAATGATTGACATGAGAAGGGAAGGCAGGCCAGTACCAAGTAGCATAAATGAAAAAGCCTAGAAGTATTGTTGATGAAAAACCCAAACTAGTAATCACCCATATAACTTGGAGCCAAATTTTAGACAAAAATTGCCATGAATTTTTTCAAAAAAAATTGCCTAAACACAGTAAATTTGCCAAAACTTGCATTTGTCAAAAAACTTGGTGGGTTTTTTAGTCTGAAAATATGATCCAATTTTCAAATT
Source organism: Sequoia sempervirens (assembly GCA_007258455.2). Classification (NCBI taxonomy): domain Eukaryota; kingdom Viridiplantae; phylum Streptophyta; class Pinopsida; order Cupressales; family Cupressaceae; genus Sequoia; species Sequoia sempervirens. Next base: position 267,535,838 of record VDFB02000015.1, read on the forward strand.
TTTCCCTCAATTTGTTTGAGCAACAAATAGGGCACAATTCAATGATTTTCCAACTGCTAGGATCAAAATTAGGGCACAATTTAAGGATTTACTAACTGCTGCATGTACAATGGTGACTACAACCTTCCATTTTCAAATTTATCAACTGCATCTTCACCTCTCATGCTTCAAGATTCCAAGTTCCAGCTTTCACCTTTTACTTTCAAGGTTTAGGACTCAGGTATGTGCATTTCTAACTTCTTTTTTTATCTATGATTTTTTTTAATTTTAATGACTGTCATTGCCTATTAATGATGTTTTTTTCTTAACTAGGGTATTAACAAGGAACTCATGCATACAAGAATCACACACTTTGCCAATAATTTTCTCAACTTGCAAGGTATAGCAATAGCATTGCCCAACTGTAAGTGCATGTTTGTGACTAAAAGTGTAGTGTCATAAATTGTCACCCTTGACAAATTCACACTAGGTTTGGCACACTCTTAAGTGCATGTGCCTTATTATTTACTTATTTAATTGCCGTTTTCGGGAAATTTAATTAAATCATTATTTATCAGACTTTGACAGAGCTAAAAATGCCTAGACTAGGGCACCCATCGCCCCTGTCCCATCTAATCAAGTCCTAAATTTCAAATTTGATTGTTGGCCTAAATATGTTCAAGAATTCAAATTCATTTGTCGGCCTATCTTAACAACTAATGCGAAATATGTTTAAATCCATATAAATATAAGTTCTTCCCTCCTTTTTAACATCTAAGCAACTTAATATACATCTAGCAACCGAAAGGCAATTAATGCAATATCAAGAGCAGAATAAGCAAAAGATCAAAGGCATAATTACAATCAATTACAGTCTTTTCATGCATTCTAAGATGTTCACTGTTTATGTTTATTGTTATTTTATGCACTAACACTTGCAAGATCTCGAAGCATCTTCCTATTTCTCCTTATGTGTGATGAGCAAAGTGACTTCAGTACAAGGATTTCAGATCTACGTGGTAAGTTCCATTTGTGTTCATTATCATTCATATTTAGTATTTTGCCTCTGCTCACCCAAGAGCACGCACTCTTTATCATCAATCATCATAGCTGTTGTGGTGGTGGAAACACCAAAACGAGGTTTGACCAAGGCAAGCCCCTATACGGCACAACCCTTCTCCCTCTATCTATCTTGCAAGTTTACAAGTCTACTACTAATTGAACTGGTTTTGAAATCTCAAGGCTTCAAAACCCTAATTCATGCATTGATGTACCTATCATCAACAAATTAGGGCAATGTTACACCCCAAGTCTGTTTGACAAATTACTTTTAACTTTTTATGTTAAAAATGTGTTTTGATATCAATAGATGACTATGTTATTTGACATTTTTGATGAAATTAAATGCAAAGCAATGTGTTTCAATTTTAATGATTATTATTATTTAAGTAGGAGGTATTTTCCACAGCATGTCAAATTATGATATTGATATTAGGATTCAACTAAGTGGACCATTCATCATCATGAGAGATGGGTTCTTGTGAACCACTACTCATGAAACATGGGTCAATGAGTTTGACTTGAAACTACATAGTTGAATCCTAATAGCAATATCATATTATTATTTAATCAAGATTATGATGATGATGTGATTAATAACAAGCTAACTATTTGATTGGATTTCTAAGTGAAATGCAGGATCAGATTTAAATCTGTTCAAATTTACCATCACTTCATGGGGCTTAAAGCCTCCATTGAAGGCTTCAAAGCAGGGAGTTTTAAATGGCATAAAAGCCATTATTAATGGGCCAAGGGTGGCACGGCAGTTTAAACTGTTTTCAAAAGCCATTAAGTGGCAGCTCCTTCTATTTTTAGTATGCATTTTAATGAGTTTAACTGGAGGAGAGGCGTCGTTGTTTGGAGAGTTTATGACTCTCTTAAGTGGTCATTATCAAGCAGTTTAAAAGTTATTGTGAGGGTGGTTAAGGAGTTAACGCCGCAGTTATAGTGAGCAAAAGGTGGAATGATGCTTCACATACTATCATTTGTTTCATTTTATGCATACCACGGGTGAGAGAAAAAAGAGAACACAGGCTGGGAGAGAAAAGAGAGTGCAGGCCAGTGAAGATCGGAGAGTCTTTTATCATGGACTGATTATTATGCAAAGGAGACTAAAGAATATTAGATAGAAGGACGGGGATTGTGAGGAGAGTGCAGGTTTAAGAGAGTCTAGCATAGGTCTGTGAGAGTTTTGAGATTTGAATTGCAGAGTGTTACACCATATATCTGCAATATAAAAACAAATCTCTCTCAAGTTTTGAGCAGAGAGTTTAGTTTTGGTTGTTAGTTGTGGCATTCACTGGAAAAATATAAGCATATCAGAATTCAATCTTTGGCAAGCTGAACTTTCTTGGAGCAGCTGGGTCAAGCACTGAGACTGTGAATTGGAAATATTAAAAGTGCAAAATAGAGAGTTTACACAAGCATGCTTTCATACTTTATTTTTCCTATGTAATTTTTGTAGTTTTAATCTAGAGTTTTCAGATATAAAAGATGAAAGAATAGTTATTTATGACGAATCATATATGTTGAAATAGAGGATATATGGTCTGATTTTTACAGACTTATGCACGAATTTATTTATTCTCTCTCTCAAATCTGTAATGGACAGCAGAGAAAATATTTATTTCTCAGCTGTGATAAGTTATATGATTTATTTCATTTTCTCAGGAAATTATATTTCCAGTTTGTTATATAAAAACAAATATCTATATATATATATATATATATATAGAATGTGTACAGGATATTCTATGTATTTATAAAATTATATGATGGGCTTAATGCTTACTCTGTTGAGTTGACTGAAAGAAATAAGTTTTATAATATGAATTGTAGAAAGATCTTAAACAGCACAATATCGTACTCTTTCAGATAAAAGATGTTGGTATTATATTGTGTTCTTGTGTAAAGAACCAAGAGGAAAAACATAGAGAAATCTGAATTCTTTTAAAAGAAGTTATCTTTTTATTTATGGACAATATTATTTTATTTTGTGTTACTGGGTTCGCCCCTGGGAGGCCCAGTTCTAGTTCGGGTTCAATGCTGGTACGGGTCCTGGTTCAGTCACTCTGTGGGTTCGACTAGGGTTCGCTTTTTTGAGGACTGGTTCGCCCATGCAGAACCCAGGCGAACCTGAGAAGAACCAAGGTCAAACCCAGGCGAACCAGCATGTTTGGGCGCCCAAAAAGTGTTTTTTTTGCATTTTTTTAATATTTTCTGCAGTTTCACTTTGACCCACGCCCAAGGAAACCCTGAAAGTGACCTCTAAAACACTTTAAACACCTAAACTACCTCATTTTTATTCATTTGTTTTGCAAACAAGCATTTTCATTCCAAGAGGCTAAGTTCTCAATTTTGCTTGTTGGATTGACAAAAGGAGTTGAAGATTGATCATTGAAGCTTCTACAAACGATTGCATTGCCATTCCTACAGATTTGCAAGTGTTCATTGGCTGCCACAAAGATTGTTGAAGGATATTTTTGCAAAGAGGTAAGTTTTTCTCTCTTTTTTTTTAGTTTTTTCATCCATTTTTTTTGTTTTACAAACCAGAAACTTTGTTTTGTTTCATTTTATGATTTATCTATGTCTTTTATTTCCATTCTTCTATGAATGTAAAAGAGCTAGGTTTTATAAAATTATTATATTTTGTTTTCATTCAAATTTTGAATGTGTTGTTTGCAAAACAAATTGCCATAGGAATCACAATGTCAATGGGTTCTACCTCCGGCTCCGTAGCTAATCCAAACTCAAAGTTCAAAACAAATCCAAATTCTCCTCTATGGAAGTATGTTGAAATGATAAGACAGATTCCAGGTGGTGGCGGTTACGTTTGGAAATGCAGTGGGTGTGAAGTTACATATTCTAGTTCATACCATAGGGTGAAAGCACATTTGTGTGGCATAAGTGGAAAAGGCATCACGGCTTGCCCTATAAAAGAAGGTGCACCTATTCCACCTAAGACAATTGCAAAATACATTATGGAGCAAGACGCAGCAGATCAACGGGAAGCCCAAAAAGGAAATCACCCTTTGCTAAAAAAAAATCAAAGGGAATGCAGCCCCCATCTAATCCCAATATTGTGGTAGAAGACCACCCATTTATGGCTACTCTGGATCCTCAAGCTCAAAGTGCACAACCAAGTGCAAACAAGAGAACAAAGGGGCCTTTGGAACTTGCATTTCAAAATGAGAGTAGAGCCCTTGCCGACCAATGTGTAGCAAGATGCATATATGCCAATGGATTAGCTTTTAATGTTGTTCGTTCTCCATATTGGAAAGAGATGTTGAGAACGGTTAATGAAGCTCCAAAAGGGTACAAAGGTCGGGGTTATGAGAAGGTGCGTGGCTCTTTCTTGGAAAAGGAGGTTGAGTTGGTTGAAAATGCATTGAAGCCTATAAGAGATTCATGGGTTGAGACAGGTGTGTCCATTGTTTCGGATGGTTGGAAGGACTAAAAATATTGGCCTTTGATCAATGTCATAGCGGTGTCCCCTAAAGGGGCAATGTTTTTGAAAGTTGTCGATTGTGAGGGGCAAGTAAAAGATGGACAATTTATTGCTAATATTCTCATTGTAGCCATTGAGCAAGTGGGACCCCACAATGTTGTTCAAGTTATAACAAACAATGCCAAGAATTGTAGAGCTGCAGGGTTGTTGGTTGAGGAAAGATATTCACATATCTTTTGGACACCTTGTGCGGTCCATTCACTCAATCTTATGCTGCAAAAGATTGGGAATAAAATTGCATGGATCAAACAATTGTATGCTAAGGCTGAGGACATTCAGATGTTCGTCACCAACCACCACTTGTCTCAAGCGATCTTTAGATCATTTTCAAAATTAGAGCTATTGAAGGTAAGTGAAGTAATATTTACATTTGTCATTTTCTGATTTTCATAATTTGATTGTGCATTCTAATTTTAATTCTTCTTTAAACTTTATTTTTAAATTTTAATTATATTTTTTAATTTGCAATAGGTTGTAGAGACCTGCTTTGCCTCTAACACAATCGTCTTGAGACGGCTTGTGAAAGTTGGACGAGCACTTTCTAGCATGGTGATTAGCAACAATTGGTCTATATGGAGGCAAAGCAGCACTGAAAGAGCAACAAAAATTAAGAGCATGATATTAGATGACTCATGGTGGGATCGTGTGGGGTATCTCCTTAGCTTCACCGAGCCCATTTTGAGTATGATTTGCTTTACTGACATGGACAAGCCATGCATTGGAGAGATATATGATGGTATAGACTCAATGCTTGAGAAGATCAAGTGCACCATCAATGCAAGAGAGCAAGACTCTGAAGAAACTTTCTTCAAACAAGTGCAGACAATTGTTGAAGGACGATGGAACAAAATGACAACTCCATTACACCATCTTGCCTTTGCATTGACTCCAAAATACTACAGTAGTCAAATTCTTTCAGTGCTAGGAAGGCTTCCTCCATATAGAGATTTAGAAGTGGCTGAAGGGTACAAGGCAGCATTTGTGAGACTCTTCCCTGATCAAGATTTGCGAAGTGTAGTCACGGATGAGTTCATTGATTTTGTGCACTCAAATGGTCTAGGTGTTGACACTCTTCGTGATAGGTTCTTAAAGGATGCTCATAGTTGGTGGTACTTCCATGGACAATACTTCCAACATTTGCAGCCCCTTGCAATCAAAGTTTTATCACAAGTAAGTTTAATTAATTTTCATATTTTAGTTTTCAAAGTTTCATAATTTCATTTATAATTTATAATTTTTTAATTGTTTACTTTGTCTTCATAGGTTGCTAGTTCATCCGCATATGAGAGGAATTGGAGCACATATTCTTTCATCCACTTAGTAACGCGCAATAAATTGCTCTCAAAAAGAGCGGAGGACTTAGTATATGTGCATTCCAACTTGCGTCTCCTTTCACACAAACAACATGACTACAAGGAAGGGGAGACGAAGTTGTGGGATATAGTGCTAGAGGATACTGACTTGGATGCTTCCACTTCCCACCATATTGCATATGAGGAGTCCGATATCCAACAGGAGCATGGGCACAATACTAGTGCTAGTGACAGTGCCATTGGCACTACTTGTGATTCATCTAGTCTTCCTAATTCAGCTAATGTCAATGTTGACATTGATATGGATGAATTTGATGATTAAAACTTTAAAAGTGTTGTAATATTGAACTTGAAGTTTGAACGATGAATATTTATCGTGCACGTTTGAAAAATTAAATGTTTTAACTTATAAATGATATTCAAGTTTATGGTGGTTTTGTTGTTTATATGATGTTATGTGATGTTCTAATCCTAATTCATGCTTCTAGGCTGCATATATATATAATATATTTATATTATTTTATTTTATTTTTATACTAACAAACCCAAAACGAACCGAACCCACCCCCCAAAAAATTTAGCCGAACCAGCAAACCAAACCCCCGAACCCGAACCCGAACCGGTAACTTAGTTTAAAGAGTATATATATAATAAAAATAATGCCTCATGTTCTAAATTTTTCAAATTTGATCATATATTAATATAATTCTTTCTTTTATGCATACCATTTTATAATGAGAACCAAAATTAAAGTCTTCTTCAGCTGATCAAACCTCATTTATCCACATAGTTAAGTGTAGCCAGTTTGCTTTTTAAAAAACAAAGGAGGTGGTTTGTGTGCATTCCAACTTGCATCTCCTATCACATAAGAAAACTGATTACAAGGAGAGGGTGGCAAGGAATTGGGATGTACCTAAGTGTGCCAACTTAGAAACTTCCGTTGGTCTACTATCTAAATTACTTACAGGCATGCAGTCATGGGAAAAATAACAATAAATGAATATCCCTAAAACCTATATTAGTGGGTTTGATAGAACCGGGCAATGCATTGCATGTATTCAGTTCAAGTCTGAGCACAAGGCTGGGATGGACCTAGGTTCGCCCATGGTCTAGCTCAGGCACCCAAGTTCCCTGTGAGTATGTCTACAATCTAAATTACTTCCAGTCGTGCAATCATAGGAAAAATAACAACAAATGAACATCCCTAAAACCTAGGGTACCAATTTCGACAGAATTGAGCAGTGTGTTTTCTGGCTTCAGTTTGGGCCTGGGTACGAGGTCAAGATGAACTTGGCTACACCCAAGGTCTGACCCAAGCACCCTACAGATATGTCTGAGTGAACCTGTAGCCTAGCATCTTTAGAATCTCAGCTCTAATATGATTCACCCAAAATTGATAAAAGAGATTGAGAGAAACACAATAGTTCTCACCTTCACAATGAGTTACTCTCAGATATGATTTTGAAACTGAATCAAAATGTGCTTCTGTTGGGTCAATGGTTGAGAGAGAGAAATTGGATGACATATAAATAGAGTATGTCTATGGATTTGCAGAATTGATTTTGATTAATTATAATCTGCATGGATGATAATTTCAGCAAAAATATTGGAAGAGTATTAAAGACAACTTGGGATATCTCATACTCTTCAGATTTCTCATAAATAATTTCAAATTTGGATGCAATCTTTCAACTAATCAAAGGAATGATAGAAATGCCTCTATTTATGAGCTAAGCCAAATCGAATTAATCAGCATGCACACATCAATAAAAAAATAAAAAATAAAAAGGAAAAGAAGCAGGAAAAAGATTGAGGGAGGAATTTTATAAGAAAACCAACTAATCCAACTTGGAGTTATTGACACATCTTCGGCAACTGCTGGAAAAGATAAATACTAGTAGAGAGATCAGAGGAGCAGCTTCAAGATGAAACCAATTCAGCTAGTAAACATAAAGATGTAAGAAAGTGATGAAAAGGAACAGCCAGAGGCGCAAACTCTATACCGATTTGAAGATAAGTCATGAATGTCATATTTCATATCTTAATTTCCCAACCAATTAGTTAACAATGTCTGGCCTTTGGCATCTCAACAACTTTTCTAGACTGTGTACTTGACTCCAATTATCTATAGTAAAAATAAAAGATAGAGATGACAAAGGAGAACTAAAATTTTCTAAAAGCCTGAAAAGCATCTAATGTAATCCAAAAAGGCATTTATCCAGTAGTAAAAAAACTAAAATCAATCTTGAAAATTTGTTTGTTTTTTTCACTAATTTAAAATGTCTCTCAGGAGTCTTTAGTCTCAATGTTGAAGTATACAATTCATGTAGGTTGGATTTATCTGGATCATATTTAATAGACACATTAATTATTAGCATTGCTTTGTTTGCACAGAACCTAATACTGTTTATTGATGATCTTTAATATATTAAATTGTCTAACCACAATATGGGTAAGGATAAATGCACAGAAAATGCCAATTTTAAAAACCCTGGCTATGAAACAGGGTGGAAATGTCCATACAAAAAAGTATAAAAAGAAATTTGCACATATATTAAAAAAAAAATAATAATATCCATTAATGTGCATAAAAGGTCCAATCACAAACAAGATGATACAAAAATGGCGCATAATATCCGTAAGTTTATAAACCATGATTGATAGATTTATTTGTTCAATACATATCATAGTATCAGCCATGAACTATTTAAATCATTATAATGATGTCCTTGGAAAGCATATATATTATCTTCTGTAAGATTGCAATGAGTGAGCATTCACAAATGAAAGACTCAGTTTACTCCTATGCTTGGTCAGGAGATCAAAACCTAGGGTGCAAAACTTGAACAATATATATAAGGTATATTTCCCTAGTTCCCAACAAGTCTTATACACCCAAGAGGAGAGCTAGCCAGGACAGGACCTTACAAATCAATTTTCACCTTATGCTTTTTACCTTTGTCAGCATAGCTGAGATACTACACCCTCAAATTGGCACATTGGGACTTGGAGATTTGCATGGCTACAGCATGCCTCACACTATGGAACATTACTTTCTAATTTATCTTTCATTTAAAAAGAAAGAATATTCTTCAAGTTTTAATGGTAGCTTTTTCGACAGACTAGAGATTATTCTTAATGTTTTAAAGATTGCTTTTTCAACAGACTCTTCTGGAGATTCCCAATTAGTGGTTTTGGAGAATTAGGCAAACTAAAGATGGACCAAATAATAAAAATAGTCCTGCAACCTTATCAATAAACATTCCTTAGGGATTTGGTTTATGCATTCATTAATTGCCAAATTCTCCTATCTAGACACAAGAAAATTATAACTTCTTTTGCACAAACAGATATATACAATCTTCAACATAATAAAAATCCGAGACTTCCTAAGTCTTAGTCTGCAGCCTTTTGTTGTAGACAGGACGATTAAATTTCCAATAATGTTTCAACTTTCCATGTTTTTGTTGTGTAATTTTCACCATACCCCATTGGCACATGTGTGTTCCTTTTCAAACCATAAACACATACATAGCTTGTACCAGTTTACTCTGTTTTCTGGATCAATTCTAAAGTTAAATTACAGAATATGCAGCTCATTCATCTACTAGTTTTGTAATTTATGTAGTCTGTTGACATTCAATGAAATAGTTTGGTGAAATAATTCTCAACTTTACAAAGCATAATCAATAAGATACATTTAATTCTAGAAATGATTACCAACTATCCCAGGAGCTCAGGCTTAACTTTTTCCATCACTTGCAACTTTCTATGTGACTCAAAATACGTTAAGTAAAATAAAAATCATTAGGGTATGCATCTCATTTTCATATTGTAAGAAGGTTTTTACCATAAATACTGATTACAAAACATCGTATTCTGCTTTCACATTAAGAATTTTATTTTTCATTGGAACTTGTTGCATATACAAAATTTAAAAGTTGCTAGTAGCCCAATAGGGGAAAAAATTCCCTACAGGAAGAGGAAGAGGATGGTAAGTCAGTTGTTCATGTTCAACCTTATTAAAAGGTAGAGCATGAAAAACCAACCCTCCATCAGCTCATAAGCCCCAAATCCTAATTGGTCTTAACTTTTTATGAAGCTTACAAGGTAACTACTAAAAATGCCAAAGCAGGAGAAATTATACATGATAAGAATGCTAACCTAACCATCACTTAATCAAGAAGTAATAGTCTTGCATATACTAAAGAAGTGTTTATAGCTCTGTTTCATTTAATTTTTGAGGCCTAATAATTTAAATCTCTTTAAAAATTGAAAAATTAACATTAATGTGAAAATTTTACCAATCATCAACCTCATTACCAAATATTGGAATAGCAACAAATCAAAGATCATAAATATATGTCAGAAAGCTACAACTATATTGGACTTGGATCTGATTCACTTGGTATGATATGTCAAAGGAAAAGATAATAAACCTTTTGCTAATTTATTAGCTAGCAAAATCACTTAGAGTCCAGTCCAATCAAACCCCTCAGACAACTTGCCAAGATAATATTCAACAATGCAAGATTGTACTAAAAGGAACGCTTAGAAGATGAAGCAGAGTTATATCAGCTTTGCCTTGAAAGCAATGCATATACAAATTAGAGTGCCTGACACAGAATGCTCTTCGTCATGGAATAGAGGTAATGTAACTGGGAAGCCAAGGAAAAAGTCTCTTCCCATATTTGTAGCAGGAATGGCCAAAAAGGTGTGATAGTAAGTAGTGAGAAAGGAAAGGGAATTGATGTTTAAGTGTATGCGCTCAAGGGAACAATTAAAGTTAAGATGAAGTGTCCCAGATCCATCAGATAATTGAGAAAAAAGTTCATTCCAGCTAAGGCAATTTGCCAATATGAGAGATGGTGAAAAGAAGTTTGGTGGGTATCATGAATGACTGTCACAATGTATGTGATTGTTATAAAGCTTCTTTATAATTTCCTAGAGTTGGAGCCTACATGCAGGGTATGGCCAAGGAGCAGTAGAAAAGGCATACAGAAAGCATTGACAGAATCCACCTCAAAGACCACGAAACATAATGTGAAAAGGAAAATATTAAAAGTTGAGCTCAACAGATTTGGAAAAAGGTCTAATGCATTCACAGAGATATCAAGATTGGCAGACAAATAAAAAGCCATATGCCAGGATTTCTCCATCTCATAGAAAAAATCCATCTGAGCTGCTGCAGTCTCTACTAGGTCTCACACATGTTTTCTGTCATCTTAGGATCACTTTTCGTATTTCTGTTGGCAGCTTTCCAGTATACATTTTTCTGCTTATATTATGCGCCACGCATATGATAGTGGATTTTACTTTCTTCACATTATCCAATACAATGATTAGCAGCTGCTTAGCGATGGGCTAATGAATTAAAACATCTGTGTCTTGATAGCCAGCCAACTACTGGCATTTATTTGAATGAGAGCAAGTTAGGTTACTTCTCCAATCCTTAGCAACAAATATCTGTGGTTAGTGGGTGACAGTTTTCTAAGAGATTGTGTTATTCCTTCTAATATGCTATTCTGTGCCTTAATTAAGATTATTTTTCTAATAGAGAATAAATTTACATGAAAGAACTCAAGCTTCTACAATCCATAGTATTAAAAAAGTACAACAATTGCAGAAAGAAAAATTCAGAGAATCAACATTTCGAACAACACATTGAACCAAATTGATTCTGGTTCAAGATGTGGCTGGAAACATCCATTTTTCAAAACTTGTGAATGCAATTGTTCCAGAAGCTCTATTCTTAAGAAAGTTAGTTGTTCAAATCCTAAGTAAGCAATACCAAATAAAGATACAGCATCTACGTAAAATTGCTTAGATAAATAAAAAGCTCCAAAGCAAAAATATTTATTCAAAGCAACTTCCCCAAAAACTAATAAGAACTTTTCCTTACAACCAAGTAAAGCAATACCTAAATGTATCCAAAAGACCATTGTAAGGGAATAACACAGAAAAGATCAAACAGAGGAAAAGAATACAGAGGAATAAGCAATAAATTATTTTGAATTGTCTGAATCGGGAAAAAAAATAAGTGAATAAAAATTCAAAAGATAAAATACAACACAATAAGCGAGGAAGGAAAAAATGACTAAAGAAGAGTGAACAACAAACAACTCTTAAGTAATAATTATAGTAAATTAGAAAGCTCTGAAGAGACAAAATTCTGGAAGGTAGCTAAATACGCGTGAACAAAACAATGCACTGATATGCTGGTAAATGACAAGTCATGACGAGCAAAAAGGCAACATAGCTTAGAAGGGATTAAAAACAAAGCAAACTACACTCGAAGCCCAACTTTGCATTGTATATGTATATGTGCAAATTTCAATACCCAATTATATAACCTTGGGCTTGAGATATGTAAAAGTTTGTTTGTTTAATTTGAGGCATGCAAAGCTAGATGTACATGTTTACTGTGATGAGTTATCTAAATAAAGAAAATACTAAATTTCCTCCCCTTCTCAACTTTTTTTAAAACACAATGCTCCATATATGCTTTCAGACGGTTCTTTAGAATTCAAAATGTCAAAATAATACGGTGCTCAATACTTACATAGCTGTCTGGATAATTGTGTTGCTGAGATGGAGGCTGCCACGGCTGAGCTCCATATAAAGAAGAGGACGATGGAGGTCCTCTCTGGCTTGCGACTGCAAAAGGAGGTGGTGGCGCTGATGATGGAGCAAGACCAGGGGCAGGAAATGTAGCTGGTGGAGTAGGTGATGGGGTATGGCTGGCAGAGGGAAATTGTGGTGGTGGAACTGCTGATGCCAGTGGTCGCTGAGCATTTGGAACTGTGCCAGCTCCTGAAGCAGCTGTAGGACCAGAACTTCTTGGGAGCCCAACTGGTGGATGCATGGCATTGGCTCCTTGAGAGAAAGGAGGCCGCATGGGAGGAGCCCCCTGAACAAAAGGTGAAGTTCCATTGTTCACTTGATTAGACGAATTGAAATTTAATCCAGGTGCAAATGGGGACCCCAAACCATCTTGGACTGGCATTGCTCCAGGTGGCCTGGAAGGTGGGGCATTGGGTCTTTGGACAAAAGGAGTCGTTACAGGTCTTCCCATATTACTATTCGGTGCCGATACAGGCGGTGCACCACCATAAGGTGGACCTGCAGGTCTAACAACAGGTCTTCCAGTAGGTCTAGCCGCTTGGGAACCAGACGGCATGACAGCCAACGGTGAAGGCGAAGACTGCGGAACATGAGGAGGATTTGTGGAAGGAAAAGGTATACCCATGCCCATAGGACGACTCCCAGCTGGAACAAATGGAGGACCAGAATTCTGCATACCTTGGGGTGCTGCACCTGGCCTTGGGGTTTGTTGAGTACCCCATGGTGGTGGGGGAGGCCTATTGATATTCAGATTTTGCATGCTACCAGCCAGAGCTCCTGCTGAATCTGAAGGCACTGGTGTAAAAGCTCTCTGTGAAGTATATCCTGTAGAATTGGGATAACCAGGCCGTTCGCCTGGAGGAACTGGAGAAGACATGATATTGCAGTGCCAAATTAAATTGTTTCACCAATTTTATATTCTTATTCCAGATTTAATGCTGACCAAGCCACTGCCAATGTAAATTCCACATATTCAGATCTGAAGCCCCACAGTCAATTCTCTGTGTAACTCCAATTACACTTCAAGAACTCGAGTAAAAACCCCAAATTCAATTGTTCGATTGACTATATAAATCCGAGTGTCGCTTTAACGCTCTGATCCTTTAGCCCTTGTAACTGCCACCCCCTGCAATACACGGATACTGCCCAAATGTTTAGATCTCTTCATTGCGCCCAACGATCGCCGATCTAAAACCATTCATTTAAGTACCAATAACACTACAGCAAATGCCATATTAAAAGAAGCATAATTGAAGTTGGTTTATTACACAGCGAATCGAACCTATAAACCTAGGAGTGCCCAATCTCAAGATTTAGATAAAAATATATATCTCGAGTGGGAATCGTAAATTAATAACCATGTAAGTTTGAGAATAAGTGTACCTGGAAGTGTAATCCTTGATCGTCCAGGGCGTTAACAGAAAAATATTCAGAAAAAACACAAAATTAATGATGGAACAAGATCTCCCCGAAACCTAGCTCAAATTAAACGGAAAAAACAGCTCAAGAGAGAATTTTGAACAAAATTTTAAATCTACAATCAGATCGAATGTTTTTGCCACTGATTTGAGCAATTTTATAGCATGTAAAAGTATTGATATTCTTGCGCACTCACCTGAACAAAGAGCAGCAACTACAGGAAAAAATTAAATGGGATCAGTGGACGTCTTTTACATTTCCATGTATTTAATTTGATTTTGAAGTCCGCTTGGAAAAATACAATTGGCAGTTCTGATTTTTTAATTTATTTTCCCCTGAATAAGTGTTGGGTTATTTAATTAATAATTCTATTTAAAGGCATTAAATGGTTGATAGTTATAAATTTTATAATATAATATTCTATATAATGCATGGCCAATAAAATTATAAATATTTATATGGAAGAGTTTTTTGATAATTTATAAGAAAGAAGTAATTTGAAAGATATTTTAATTTTTTTAAATTGACGATAATTTTTAGAGATATTCAATATTTAGAATAAGTTTTAATTATAAGAAGGATAAACTTATAATTCTTTTTACAGTACAAGTCCTTGAAGGGGTACATCTTTGATTTAAATTTTTTTGAACACTTGAAAATGACGCATGCAAAGTATAAGCAGAGCAAGATAGAAAACGAAAAGAAAAATTGGGTGGGCTATCAAAACTCTCACGAAGAAGATGACGAGTGCACAATTCATGTATCATCCATTGTTTGTGTGGATTTGAAGGAACTTGAGGAGAGTGATTTAATTGGGAATTTCATTGGAATAAAACTCACAAGATCAATGATCAGAGGATGGGTCACTCCAAACTAGGAAGTCGAACCAATACTAAATTTCCTCCCTAAGATTTCTTCGTTGCAGTGTTTGAATCTCAAGATGAAAGGGAAAATATCTTAAAGAAAGATCAATAGATGTTCAGAGATGCCCATTTCTTATTTCAAAATTGGATGCCAAATTTCAATCCCCTTAATACATCCCCATCAGATGGGTCGATTTGAATTCAATTATATAACTTACCATTTGAATATTGGTCGAGTGAATGCCTAACAAAAACCAGAGACACCATCATGAGAACATTGGAAGTAGATTTGTGAAATGAAGAAACCCTAATTTATGTTTGTATCAAGCTAATTTCAATCAAGGAATATTGAATTTGGTTAAACTGTTCACTGCGGTCGAGATTTGGACCCAATAACTGGCCATCAAAAACCCTAAATTATTTTGTTTGAGATGCAAAAGTAGGAACCATTTCAAGACATATCGACACCCCCCTCTAGTGATCAAGAAAAAATGGATGCCAAAAGAAACTAATAAGGAAAGTGGGGAGGGTGCATCGTCTAATCCAAAAAAGACAAAATAACCTCCAAGCAATGTTGAGGCCCCATCTAATTCATGCGGCATTGAAACAACAAATCCCTCAATGGCACCAGAAAAAATCCAATCACCAACTATGGTGATCATTCCACATATATAGAAGAGTGCAACAATTGAAAAATAAGAGAGTGTCAGCCCAAACTTGAAGGACAAGAATACAATGTATGAGATCGATATGGTTTATCCAAGAAGGATCAACCAATCTGCTTCCAACATGTACTGAACAATGGACTTAAGCTTTTGCAATCCAAGCGAGGTTGCAAATCAAATAAATATAAGAGAAAAAGATACACAAAATGGAGACTAGACTTCCATCAAAACTTACTTGTTGAGATCCCTTAGAGGGCAATAAATATTTTAACATGGAATATTAGGGGCCTAAATGCCCCTAATAAACAGTGCATAATCAAGTGCCACTTGGACAACCAATTAATTGAGATTGTGCTCTTACAGGAAACTAAGTTGAACAATATAGAATTTGAATCATTTATCAAACATTAGAGGGGTTGGTATGGCCATTTCATTGAAGCTACGAGTGCCTTTGGAGGCTTGGGCATAATATAGAAACCAAGGAAAGATTTGATATACCTACTAGAGGCAAAACCCAATTGGTAATTTGCAAAGGTACAAAGTCTAATCTCCAACTTATTTTTTACAACTTAAATATCTATGGTCTATATAAACTAGTAGATAAGAGAGCTATATGGGATGAATCAAAAAAATAAAATTAGTAAAATAAACCCAAGAGAATTTTTCACTGGGGGATACTTCAATGCCAATTAGATCCATCAAAAAATGGGTAATCTAGGGAGAATATCACAATCCCAAAAAGGATTATTTGAATTCACCATACATAGTAATCTTATTGATATAGCACCATCCAACAATATTTCACATGGAATAACAAATGATTTGGATTTACAAACATTATAGAGAGACTAGACCACTTCCTACTTTCACCAAACTAGCTCCACATCCCCATACTTCCCACATCTCAAATTATACCCATATCCATATGTGATCAATATCTGGTAAATTTTTGCCTCATTGAGGATCACCCACCACCTAAATGTCAATTCTAATTTGAAAATATGTGGTTTAGAAGCAAGGATCTAACTGACCTCTTGGATCAATGGCTGAACCACGGAATTAAATGGCTCACAAATGTACACATTCAATAAGAAACTCCAATTCATGAAGGAGAAACTAAAAGTTTGGAACAAAACATCTTTCAAGAATATTTTTCAAGAGAAAGAAAGGATTGAATCTAAACCAAAGGCATTGAATGAGAAGATAATAGTGGAGGGCATTCTTCAAGAATATTATATCATAGATAAAACATTACTAGCAAAGCACAACAAAATTCTCACTAAGGAGGAATGTTATTAGCACTCCAAATCATGAGAAACCTGGATGGAGGATGGTGATTTGAACATAAAAAATTTCCACAACTCAATGAAAATTAGAAGAGGATAGAATAGAATATATCAAATTATCATCACAAGGGAAGGGATGACCTTGACCAAGAACAACGAAATACAAGATGAAGTAGTTTGCTTCTTTCGAAACCTACTTTCAAGAGGCAGCACTATTGAACCATTGTAGAACAACTCTTAGAAGTTATAGCCCAAAACATCAAAGACGCAAACAATAAGGTCGTTAAAACCCTTGTAACGATAGAAGTGAAAATGGTCCTCTTCCAAATGCACCCAGATAAGGCTTCTAGAATTGAAGGATTTCTGGCATCCTTCTATTAGGCTTGCTAGAACTTCATGGGGATGGACATATATAAAGTTTTTAAAGAATCAAGAAGATCAAAGAAAATCTGCAAAGACTTAAACAACAGCAATATTGTATTGATCCCCAAAAAAGTATATTGTTCAACCCTTTTAGATTTTAGACTGATGTCATTATGCAATACAATATATAAGGTTATCTCCAAAGTAATGGCAAATTGATTAAAATGTCTTCCCCCAATAATCGTGTCTCAAGAACAAAATGGCTTCACTCCAAGGAGGAATAACTAACAAAATCATTACTGCACATGAGGCAATCCACTATATCAAAAGATAAAACCAAAAAGGTGTGATGTTGAAGTTAGACATAAGCAAAGCCTACGATAGAATAAGTTGGAGGTTCCTAATGAAGATTCTTGAAAAAAATGGATGATAAAAAATGGTTAAATTGGATATGTTGTATGTATAAATCTTCCTTGTG
This sequence comes from Sequoia sempervirens, assembly GCA_007258455.2. Taxonomy (NCBI): domain Eukaryota; kingdom Viridiplantae; phylum Streptophyta; class Pinopsida; order Cupressales; family Cupressaceae; genus Sequoia; species Sequoia sempervirens. The sequence continues at coordinate 267,553,395 of VDFB02000015.1, forward strand.
ATATTCCATTTTAATCAATGATTCTCCATGCAAGTTCTTTAAAGGGGCTCGAAGAATCAAATAAGGAAACCCCCTCTTTTCGTTTATGTTTGTCATTGTGGTTGACACTCTAAGTAGGAGGATAGCACATAAGGCTACAATAGGACAATAGAAATGGATCACAATTGCTAATGGAGTTCTACTATTATCCCACCAACTCTTTTCTATTGAAACTCTATTGTATGGTGTGTCCACGACTAGGGAAATAGAGATCACTAAAGCAATGTTGGATGAATATGTGAAGAGTTATGGGAAATTTATCAATAATGAGAAATCTCATATGTTTGAATTCAATACAACAACAAAAAAATGTCTAATGCATAATTACCTCCACTCTCAACTGTGCCATCAACTCCCTTCCAAGTGAGTATTTGGGCTTAACACTATTCAATAGGGTGGTCAAGTATAGACTCTGGTCGGTAACAATTGATAAGTGTACGAAAAATTCAAATCATGGAAGGTTCATTGGTTGATTCTAGTGAGAAAAATCACCATGATAAAATCATTTCTTGCAGCCATCCCAATATACATGCTCTTAGGTGTAGATCTAATAGCCAAGGCAGAGAAAGATTTCAATAACATACAAATAATATTTACGTCGAAGGGCTCTAATTACATAAAGCACATTTCACTCATTGCTTGGGAGAAAGTTAAACAAGATAAGCCATTTGGAGGTGCAGCCATCTATGACATACATAAAAAATATATAGCACTGGGAGAAAAATTATTGTGGAAAATGTTTGAAAACTCCAATGTACTATGGTGCAAAATCCTTGGGGGAAAATACCTAGACAAAAATGACCTAAAGCAAATACTCATGATTGATAATCTCCCAAATGTTTTATAACTAGAATTTCATGATGAAATCCAATCCGATAATAATGAAACACCTACTTGGAGAATCAACAATGGTCTGACTATCTCATTTTAGCACAACTCATGGAATAAGTACACACTTATGGCATATATCCTAGACATTGAAAGAAACATTCAAATAATAACAGGAAAATACGAGGATAAAGTAAGAGATTATATGAACATATCCAACATAAATGGTGAATTGGCATATATGTGGAAATCATTTCAATTCATCTCCATGAAGATTAATGAAATAATTCAAAGAGAGCTCTCAATGAGAAAGATAATATTATTAGCAAGGAAGGACAAACTTTTGTGGTGTGGATTCAAATCATGGAAGTATATAGAAAAAATAGCATATGAGATTTAGGATAAGGAGATCTAATTGATTAACTGGATAGCTAACCTTTGTTGGGGCCTTAATATTCTACCTAGAGCAAGAATGTTTTCTTAGGCCACCCTTATGTTGGTTCCCAAATCTGCAAATCATTGAACCCTAAAGGTGTGCCATGTATTATGCTCAGATTCAAAGAGAGATTTGGCCAACAAATGGGAGAATAATCTCACCCTTTTCTCGCCTACACTTCAGGCTCTACAAAACTTGTTGATGGGTGTTTTTTCACTTCTCAACACAGGCAACACACAAGTGCACTACCTCTCTTGAAAGGCAACTTCCTACAAACAAGTTGCAGAAAATTACCCCAAGGTCTCTCAAGTGTCGGGTCATGACTTGCAAAAACAACTCAGTGGATTGATGTGATTTGCTAGTAATCACAGGGGGCATGGACAATTTGTTAAGTTGGAAGGGAATTGGGTGTTCAAATGGAGTTTATGAGATTCTTAAAGTGAGGTGCAATTGCTACAAGTTCAAAACAACAGTCTAAACTTCGTGTTCAACATCAAATTTGGCTCTACAATGATGTTGGAACTTTGCCTTAACTACTATTTCAAAGAAAGTTCAAAAGGGAAAAGGGATGGAAGAGTTCCTAGACCTGCAACTAATGATGAACAGTGATAATGGAGGACGCTACAATGGACAACCTTCCTAAAACTGATTTCCATTTAACCAAACAACATACAGTCTCATGAAACTAGTGCTTTCTTCTAAGGTCTATAGATTTTTCAACTATTCATTCACCACAAAGCATGAATAAAAGATGAATTTTAAGTGCAACAATGAGTTAGTGTTCAAACTAGCTTTACATTGTTGTTCATCATCAACAAACAACAAAAAGCATGAACATGGAAGGCATCAACACAATAGCATTCTTCATTATTAATGGACAACATGAACTAAACTACCAGAAGCTACTTGAAATACTTAGAACAACAAACTAAATCTACTAATTTTGAGAAGATGAATCATGCAACATGTGAGAAACACAAGAATCCACCAAAAACAATGAAATTCTATTGAATTTTTTGCAGCATGTCTTTATACAACAACTCAACTCTCTCTTTGAAAATGAGAGGAGACCCCTATTTATAGTTTCCCAAAAGTGAAATGAATGGCCAGGATTTACTTTCATTGTGTGACCAAGATTCATTTTACATTAGGGTTTTACCTACCCCCAAAATATATCAATATAAAATACATTTTTGTCTCATTCCTATTTTTTCTTCTAGTGGCTCTGACACTGTAGTAGTTTTTCCTTCTAGTGACTACCTTCTTTTTCTAGCTATACTGTTAGAAACTCATCATCAATCACTGGTTTTCCTTCACTTTTTTGAAGGGTGGCATACTCCACAAATTTCCCAATTAGTGCCTGAAGCTTGTCCCATTCTATGATGTTGGATTGAAGGACTTGGAAGGTTATCCTCTTAAATCTGCCAGTGATTTGCTCCCAATGTTTGGTGCATCTGGGCATGGCCTTGATTACCTATTCAGACTGAGTGAATTCCCTCGCAGCGAAGTCTATGAAATTTGATGTTAGCACATCCGATGCCCCTTGTTCCACCTTCTTATGGAAGAATGGCCTAATTTTCTCCGGATCTAGCTCTAGGGCGAGCATGTCATAGTCTATCATTAGCTTGAGGTAGTCCCCGTTGTCCATTATGTGCTCTATGACCCATTCGAGGTTGAGCTCAACCTCATGCAACACTCTTTCTAGGACGTCCCTCCTATGATCCAAGCCCATTTTCCATGTCTCTACCAGCCAGTGATCATCTTTGACCAGTGCCAATTCTTTTTCCCATGTCTTCTAAGGCATCTTGAGAATGGCCTTGAGCTTAGGATAGGTGATCCTATATAGCTCGGTGAATTGGTGACATATATTTTTTGTGCCCTCCAATTGCTTCTGCAAGTCTCAAAATTTATTAGTCATTCAGGCAGCGTGGCCTATGCCCATGTCACCATTGTAAAGCACTCATTGGAACACAATTTGTATTAGCCTTGGTCCAATTCTTCATCTTTTCCATCCTGGTAAGTTCTTCTTGGGAGAGAAGCGGAGGCGCAGAAGATGTTGTTGGGGCTTCTTCTTCCAAGGACATCCATTATTGAATATAGGTGGTGAGATCCACCACCTACACTTTTAGTTCCTCCTTAGAGGACTAATCCTTGTTCATTTGTTGCATGATCGTAGCCATTGACCCCTGGAATTCATCAATTTTTTAGCTCTCTTATTGCAGGGCCCAAGTTGATGGTGGAAATGTTATAGCTAACCCCTTCACCTCTGTTTGTCACTGAGGTAGCAATTTGCACTATTCTCAATCCAGAAGCATCAACTATGATATAGAAGCGGACTTTAGGCTTCTTTTCTTTCCTTTACTTTGTTTGGGCTATGGCTAGTATGGCTTCGAGTCTAGCCTTTGGATCAACGACCACTAGAGGGGCTTTCTTATGTAGCTGCCTCCTTAGCCAGTCGGGCATCTAAGTTTCCCCTTTTGGTGATTCATGATCACCTTCCTCTCTTTGCTCATGTTGGAGCTACTTCTCCTCATGGCCCGAGGCCTCTTGTTCAGTTATTTCCTTTTCTTCATCTGAGTCCTCAATATGTATAGCTTTTTTTGTGTCTAACTCAGTAGTGGTTATGTTTTCCTCAACAAAAAATTCTTTTCGAGGCACTCTTTCTTCTTCCTGTTCAAGCTCTTCATGATGTTTTGGCTCAGGGATCTTCTTCGGTGCATCTTCTTCCTTTTCTTCTTCTTTCTCTTCTTATTTTTCAGGCGGTACCTCTTCTTCTTGGATAAGGCCCTTGTCTTGGCCAAGTAGTGGAGGCTCTTTGAGTATCTCCACGTTGACATTAGTGTCTTCTTTCCCTTTGGAAGGTTGCTTTTTAGATTTAGCGTCTTCTCCTATATCCTTGAGTTGTTGAGACTGCTCCTCTTCAAGCTCTTGATCCAAGGTTTCTATGATGTACTTGGCGTTGAGAGCTTCGGTGTCCTTCTCTAAAGACTGTGACTTTTCCTCATCCGACGACACCTTATCTACGTTTATGTTCATTCTTCCCTCTAGATGTTCAAAGTAATCATCCTTAACATTATCTTCAGGCTCCTCAACTATTCCTTTGGCAACCTCCCTTTGGTGTTTCTCCATTTCTTCAGATATCTGCATAGTAGCCTCCATTTTTGGTGGCGGAGGAACGGGCAGGCCAACAACAATCTAGGCCATCACAACTTGAATTGTGGGATTCATTATCACCCTAGAGATTTTAGCAAGTATCCCTTGCATGTATTTTGCAAAGGCTTCTGGTAGGGTGAGAGGAGGAATAGTAGTAGTGGCTACTGCAAGCATTGTGGTAGAGAGAGTGGGCAATGGAGGAGGTAGTGAGGCAAAAAACAACGAGGATGTCATGGCTAAAGAGGAATCCAATACCATTATTGGGGTTGTTGGTGAAGTGAAATGTCCATGGCAGGCAAAAAGGAAACAGGGAGGGCCTGAGATGCAGGAGGTGGATGAGTGGCAACGACAGCGGTAGTGGCGGGAGCAGAGGTGGTAAGTGGTGATTGTGGTCGTTCGACATCTTCTTCTCCTTCAAGTTGTCGATCCTCCTCAATGGTCGACATTTCACTAAATCCTCCTAATTTCTTCACCTTCTTTGAGGATTCTCCCTCTGTGGTCTTTCATGTATATACCTTGTGCTTGGGTTGGAATTCAGACACATCCTTCCTTTTACTTGATCTTGTTGCCAGAAGAGATTTAGGGGTTTCTTCTACTGGGGTACTAGCTGCTCTGCTATCTGTTTCACTTTCGAGCTCATCCTCAATCTCACCATATGTCAACACGACTCCTTGCAGTTTGAGTTGGGCGATTTGAGCATCTACCCATTGCCTTGTTCTATTTTCAACCGACCGTGTTACAATATCGAGATCATTGACCTCTTCTTCATCCTAGTCTATTAGTGGTAGTGGCAGGTTGGCCACAATATCAAATCTCTCATCAAGAATGGTGTCCTCCTCTTCCATAATTTGATCGGGCACCAAGAACAAGTTTATTGACCACAAAAATTGGGCCATCATTTGCATGTAGTGCCTCATTCGCACTTCCTTGTCATCTTGACAGTTAGCCCAGAAGTCTTCAATATGAGGCAGATGAGCATACTGCCTTCTGACCATCTTCTTTAATTTTCCATAGGGATCCATTCTTGGTCGAGTTGTGTGGAGATCTAGATTGTACTCTACTATCTCCTTCTTTGAATACTTTGTTCACTAGGTAGCAGGGATGACATACATTCCTTGCCCGAAAGTGAGGGGATATGGGATTCCTACTTGGTGTTTATCACTTAGTAGAGTATGGGCATTTTGTGGTTGTCTGGAGACCTCCAATATGATCATTCGGTCGTTGGGGTACCAGGGCAACTTGTAGTGTCTTTCAAAGAAACCCTTTGTTCTAATATACGTGAACTTCGGGAACTGCGTGAATAGATACCCGAATCTCTAGATGAATGCCCGGGTACTGTGCGAAACTCTTCTCTCAAAATCTCCCCCAAGGAGTATGATGATATGCCTTATGAAGGCATCATTCGCTCTTTTGTATTCCCTCTTGAAATTCTTGTACTACAGTTGTGGGTAGCAATCATATACCTTGAGTTCTCCTCTCCCTAGATTCGGGTTCTGTGCAAACAAAGAGGCCCTTGTATGGGAATGCCTCCGCTAGTAGGTATACCAAGTAGGAGGTCATGTAAAACTAAGATGTTTTCTTTACTGTCATAGGTTGCTCGGGCATGTTGTCACTAATGATCTTAGCCTAGTGGAACTTCATTTTTCCACAGATGATCTCCTCAATGAAATAGAACATCCACTCCTGGAAGAAGGCAGCAATGGGGATGCTCATTACTCTACTCAACAGGGTGACCAAATCATGGTACTCCTTATAGAAGTCGTTCTTGAATAGCTCTTGGGGTACCTTGGCAGCACTACCCCTTATGTAGTTTTCGCACACACGCCCCGCTGAAAGCAGGGACCCTCTTTCACTTTGGTTTTTGGTGTCTTGGCCCTTTAATTACGAGGATTTACTTTGCCTTGGTATGTGCTTAAATTTTTATCTTGCTGGCCTAAGTGATTTCCCTAAGTTGCACATTGAAGATCTTTAGTTTTGAGCTAAGTTCGGGTTTTCATTGAAGTTCGGAATTTTCCACCCCATCCAGATTTTCCTGAATCCTGCTCGAACTCCAGTTGAACCCTATGGTTCGAAGATTCCTGGTCTTTGTGGAATTCCGCATGGGTTGGAATTTTCTGAATTTCGTCCTGTCGACGGGTTCCTGAATTTTCCTGGATGTCTTTTCAGCTGCATTAATGTCATTTGTACTACTTGAGAGGATACATTTAACCGATCTTTGAGGACTTTTGTGCCATTATGCTTTATTGTTTGTGATCGAGTGAGCTGAGAAGTTTGTTCTTTGAGTGTTGGATTTGATTTGGAGTGCTAAGTTTGCGAATTGTTAGTTGTTGTGGTGATCTCTTGGGCATTTATGTTGATGTTTTTGCTGGGCGCCATTAAACTCACATTTGTTATCTATTAGTTTGATTTTCGTTTCATCATGGTTCGTATACGATTGCCCTACTTTTGATTGATGAATGTTAGCATTGCTTCAGATTTTTGGGTTTATTCAAGGATCAAATTTATGCATGATTTGAGCATTTCATGGTTAGGGTTGCATGATGCTATTTGATTCTTGGTTTCCCAAGCAAGTTCAAGTTCACTCTTTCATTTACATCATGAAGTAACTTGCTTGTGAGTCGTGAATACCCCTAGTAAAGACCCAGTAGTTGCAATGTTTGAATCTTGAGCCTACCTATGTGTCAATGGCAGATTTGTAGGGTTTAATACCTAGGGCATCACCATTTAACTTTAATCTACTTTCGAATTGCCCTAAAATTCTAAGAAAATCTATAGAAGGTCAATATCAAACTCATCGCAAGCCTAGATTCTTGAAATTTATGATTGAACCATTAATTTGAGCCAAATTGTGATTAAAGGTTGATATTCGGGTTTCTTCCTCAGTTTGGGATTTTCCGGCTTTGGCAGATTTCCCCAATTTTCCCTGACTTCTTCGTTTTCTTGGAATTCACTATTTTTCGGAGATTCATCTTCCTCGCGGATTTCCGTCGGCTCCAGATTTCCCAAAATCCTTGGTTCCTTATTTTTTCTGAATTTTGTAGAGTGTCTCTTCCTTTGCGGAAATCCGTCCCGTGCGGATTTTCCCGGAATCTGTTGGAAAGTGAAAGAATATGAAATAGCATGATGTGTTAATGAGTGATGGTGCGTTTTATGATTAATTTATGTTATTTTGAGATATCACATGCTATTTCTTGATTGATGATGATCGGATTGAGTTGCTAATAGGTGATTTCATGTTCATTCCGTTGGAATCCATCTAGCCCGGAATTCTTCAAAATTTCTCCTTGGCTCAGATTCTACAGATGGTCTTGAAACCCGAAGTTTAATATGATCATTTTATATGAGATTTAATGACACCTCGCTTATATGGGATTCATTTTAGTGATGATTTTAATTGATTAACCCTGGTTTCCAGCAGTTTTTACTATGGCTTCTTTGTCAAGTGCAAGCTAAATTTAGCAAGGTAGTGGCTGGGTGAGCTAAGAGTGACATGGAGGAGTCTTCAGTATCTGAAGTAGAAAGAATCAAGATGGACATCAAGGGAAAGATCCCAGAGAGCAAGATTACCTCTATCTAGTCAAAGGTGACAGACACGAACGTTTGACTATGGGATTATGAGGAGTTCAAAGGTAGAATGGCAGAACAAGATCTTCCTCTGGTGGCTACAAGAATGTTGGAATCGGGATTGGCACACGTAGCTAGTTTTCCCTTTATAGTGCAGTGTTATGAATTGGTCCTTGAGTGTGCCAGGCATTATGACAGTGATACACAGAGAATAATTGGCCCCTAAGGGAGGATTGTGGTGAATCTGAATCCTGTCTCCATAGCTCAGACTTTTGACTTGCCAGATAGGTCCCACCTGGTGGCATTCAACATGGAAGCAGCTAAGGTGTATTATGAAGAAGAGATTGTTAAATCACATCAGCTCATCAATTCCTAGTTGGAGAATCCCAAGTCTCATTATTCTAAACTACCTAAACAACTATTTAGAGCAAAGTTTAAAAAGGAGTATTATGATGCCATCACTCTTATTAGCAGGGTGGTTGGATTAAAGAGTACAGGTATGTTTTAAAGTTGGATGTGCCATGTTATTGTGAGGATGGAACAGGAAAAGACTAACTATCATTGGGCAGGTGTCATAAGTAGAGTGATTCATGAGCAATTGTCCAATGTTCTGCAAACCAAGACCTTCATAATGACCTTGTACTTAGTCTATGGACTTGCAAGATTTCATCCATACAAGAGATTAAGTACCAGGGGCACCTTTGGACAAGATGTTATTTACGAGGGTTCCCCTCAATTTCACTTGAGAGGCTCGAGCTATAGGAGGGTGAATGATGCATTCACCATGCATATCACTAGATTGCTTCAGGGTGCTGAACATATGACAATTTCATACCAAGCCAAGGAGCTCATAAAGAAATATGGGGCTTGGCTAATTCAGTTCCCAACCTTCTCATACATCAGGATTGATGGTTGTCAAAGGGCTCCATATCAACTTCCAAGGTATCCTAATGATCATATCCTACTCCTGGAAGTCACCAAAAAAATATGTGACTTTGATGCTATTGTTAAAAGAGACAAACATAAGACTAGGTTTGGTGGAGACTTCCCTTTGAGGATAGGCACTGGAGAGGCATGCCCTTCCATTAATTCTACTTAGGCTTCAGAAGAGGAGATGAGTGTTCATGGTTTGTCCTTCCATTCCAAGAGATCCAAATTTGACATAACCAGTGAAGCTCAAAAGAAGGCTAGTAAAGAGTATAGCCATAAAGTTGAGTTGGAATACTACTGGGCTAATTGCAGTGATGAATATGAGGTAAGGAAGAAGAAGTTTTCCCGACTTCCAGTTGAATCAGTCTAATTATATAATGTGAAGGAAGTTCTTAATAAACTCGAGGATGATGGGGACCAGATTCAAGGCCATGCTTATGGGGCAGTAAAGGATAGGCCAATTGGTGAAGTGGATTGGCTAGAAGAAGAAAAGATAGAATTAGGACAGTTGATGGATCTAGTCACCAAGTATACCAAGATGTGGTTGAAGCATAAAATATGGGAGTTGGAAAATGAAGGTGTAGAGTGCACCTATAATCTGATGGGAGATTTGGACCCTCACTCTACTTCTGAGGAATCAACTGAGCAAGATCCTAAAGGTAAAAGAAAGGTAGGCTCCCCTTTCAAGATCAAGATTAAACATGTTCAAATGAAGGAAGCTCAAGAAGCAGAAAAATAGAGAAAGCCAATTGCCAAGAAAAGGGGGCATACTTCAAGGACTAAGAAGTCTGGTAAGGAAGAAACTGAAAAGCAAGATTTTGAGGTTGGTACCCCTGTGCCTAAAAGGAGAAGAATCATAAGATTATCACAAAAGGTAGGTTCCAAGGATGGAGAAGATAATCCACCTGTGGTAAATGTAGAGAGTTTAGGAGAAAATACATAGGTGTATACAAGGAAGTTAGGACTCCTCCTAAAGATAGTGTGCCCAAAGTAGATCCTCCTCCAGTTACTTCTCATGAGGAGCAGCCCGATGATGTCCCTAAAGCTCAAAATGATGAACCGGGTGAATCTAAGGAAGCTGAGGATCATCAGGATATAAAAGGAGAAGAATTTCATGAGGGTGAGCTTTCTAATGCTAAGGTAAAAGTAGAAAAAGTGATGCAGTCTCCCTTGGTTGCATATGAGGACTCGCCATTTAGAACTGAAGTAGTTAGATCGCCTCCAAGGGAAGAAGTATCTAAGGTTCCATCACCTGTGCACAAAAAGGAACACACTGAAGAAAAGGAGGACAAGACCGAAGAAGTTTGTAAGAGGCAAAATTTGAATGAGGATGTGCCTAAGGATCAACAAGAGGAAGTGGGACAAAGCGAAGTACAGTTAGAGTCCATTGTTCCAGAGTGGTTGGACAAGGAAATAAAGAGAAAGCAGGTTGTTGTGGAGGATACTCCACCTAATTGGGATGAGTTACCGGCTAAGATAGGAAAGGATAAAGGACAGAAGAAGGTCGGGGTTATCTCCAAAATTGAAAGAGATGAGGCAAGCAATAGGGTGGTTCACATTGCAACTCCTGCTCCAGATAAGAATAGAGATGAGGTTACTAGAAAGGATTACAACTTGCAGACTATCAATTTAGGGCCCACTTCCATTGAGCAAGACATTGAAGATTATCAGGGTTCTAGTGCAGTCATCTTGGGTAAGTTGAGGAAAGAAATAAAGACTAAATAGGAGATGAAGAAGGAGATTGAAGGACTCAAGAAATGTTTGGAAGATCTAATGAAACCCTTGCAGTCCATTAACCCCTCGTCCTCTGCTGCAAATCCCTTACCCTAAGAGACTATCACTAAGCTTGAAAGAATGAAGGCTTCCACTCTTGCTACGACAAATTGGCTACAAGGGGTGCGAACTAAAGGAAATGAGGCTATCAAGGATATTCTTTCAACAGGAGGAGATGCTATGAGGGCAATTGATTGGTTGAAAGAAGTGCTGGCTCAAGACAAAGAATATGTAGACCTCTTGCTGTAGAAAACTAAAACCATCATGGAGTATACCAAGGACAAGCTAGTGAGTGATAGAATTCTCCCTTCCTCCAGAATTGTTGAACCTTGGGATTGGTTTGAAGCTTTGCAAATTAGGTAGAAGGTTCTAAAGAAGATCTATAAGTAGAGGAGGAAAATTCAGGATACCCTAACTGGTGTTTATGATGGATGCATTGCTTTCTTTGAGATAATGACAGGGAGAAGGATAATTGCACCTAAGCATTTGAGCTTAGAGCGGCTGCAAAAATGGTGGCAAGATGTTTATGCTCCAGTCAGTGAAGATCCTGTTACTGAACATCAATTGGATGATGTGGCCACCTACATTGTTGTTATTGATAAATATCTAATATATAAGGTTGAGTGGGATAAATCGGTGAAACAATCAAGGGAAAATATTACATCAATTGAGAGCTAACTTAAGGTTTTGCCTTTACTACCTGTGGCCAACTTGGATAAGGTGCTTTTGAAGGTGCATGAAATGCTGGATTGAAATAAAGACAAAGGGGAAGATAGTTAATACTAGGCTACATCGAGATTTGTGCTTCCCTATTATTTGGCATGCATTGGTCTGAGCTGCATTGGAGATCCCAGGCCGACCTAGATGAAGTTCATGCATTTAATGCATAATTTATTTATTTTGAATTTCTCTTGGCCAACATGTTTTGGAGGTTTTCTATTAATATGGCATTTTGCCTCATTTGTAAGGGCTAGATATAGACATAGACGAATAGAGAGATAGCTAATAGAAGCGAATTGAATAGAGCAAGAGTTAGCAAGTAATCGTTCTCAAGCAAATATTGTAACAAAAAGCTAGAATTGTTGCTACCGTGGATAATTTGATGCAAGTGATGACATTGTGATTTGGTGCCATACTTGTGTTCTTCTTATCTTGCATGGTTCTTGTTATGTTATCTTTAGAATTGCTTTGAGGAAATTTGGTAGTTTGATATTTTGAGTTAGATTTGATTTAATGATGTTTATGGTTTGATATTTGAAGTGTTGCAACAATCCTTGGTCCATACTTTTCGCAACCAACTGACTGTTAGTTTCTTTGCAAAGTTAGCCTGGACTTTCATATTCATTGTGCTCAATTCAATTGTGAAGGTTTATTCATTTCAATTGCAATAGGGTTGTTTGAATGAATGTTCATGATCTGAAAATCTTTAACACCTTAGAAGATTGCACTGTTTCTATAAGATTGCAGGTCCATCTGGGTCAAGTAGAAATTAGTTTTTGAGGGATTATTCCATTTCGAGTGTTTTGTCATTTGCATTGTTAATCTTAAGAGTAATTTTAATTTAGAAATCTCTTTGAAACCTTATATCTTTTGCTATTTCTTTTATCATTTGGATTAGATTTAGGATTGAAGTATCATCATATTGCTAGATCAGATAATTAGAGATTCAGTATTTTGCTTGTAGTAAGGTCCCATTGTGATTACCAACATTTTCACATTTATCATTGAGTTGTTTATGTATTGTCAAGACCTAAGATTAGAGACCGTGGGGTTATCTCTTGAGGCTTGCTGATAGATATTTACCTTTCAAGAGAGATAGGATATTATATTATGTGAGTTGTTGTGCAGAAAACATCATCAACAGATTGGCTCTAGAAGGAGGGCCTGAATAAGCAAGCTGGATTAGTTTTTGAACGCTATCTCTCCTGAAAGATTCAGAAGAAGAACCAGATCTACTCCAGGAGAGGAGGAATTTCAAGAATTACCAGACCATACTAGGTCAAGAAGGACCAACCGAAGGGGAAAATCATCATCCACCCAGCCATCTCCATCATCCCCATCTTCATCAGGTTCATCTTCATCTAAGTCTAAGGACATTCCCATTCCACAACCTCAGTTAGTCATTAATTAGCCGTTACCACCCCCACCTCCACCAATGGCTTTCCTAGCTAATAACCCATCTCCATTGAGTTTTTCTAATTACAATGTCATGCCCAAGAACCTTAAACACTTTTGTTCAAAGTTCCATGTTAATGATCCTAATAGAATTGCTGAGGAACACATCAGGATCTTTCAGACTGGCCTTAAGGATAGAGGAATCAATCATGAGGATGTAGCATGCAGACTCTTTCCTTATTCATTGGGTGAGGATGCATTCTATTGGTACAACCATTTACCTGCTAGGTCTATGCGAAATTGGACTGAGCTAGAGACTGCATTCTTGCAAAATTTTAGGATCCTATTAGTCCCAATGAGCTCTATCTTCAGTTCACTAATGTTAAGAGAGAAGTCCATTAGCCTATAGGGTCCTTTAACAACCAGTTTCATCATGCCTATACCCAACTGCAAGCTCCCTATGCTGTTGATGAAGCCACTGCTTTAGAAGTCTATTATGAGGGACTTGACAGTCTGACAACTACCTTTATGAAACAGAGGAACAATCCTCCTGATAATATACTTGATGCATATGCGGAGGATGTGAAGGTTAGTACTGCTTTAAGGTAACATCTTTCTGGGCCTTTACAATCATTAGGACCTGCTGCTCACCCTGGACAAGTCCCAACTCTCAACTAGGCTCTTGCTAACCACATTCCCATCATGAATCCAGTACCTCAGTTGCCTTTGGTCCCTCACCTAGGACCTCCTCTGAGACAAGTTTCACCCACAATCAGCTACCCTTAGCAAAATGTAAATCAATCTCTTCATACACACCCTCAGGCTAGTTTTCCCATATATCTACAGAATTCTAAAGTATTAAACCAATCACTAAATGCCAATACTACAGCAGGATATTCCCAAAATAATGTGAATCAACCTCCATATAGTAATCCTGACAAGGAGAGGCTAGACGAATTGTCTGAACAAGTGAAAAAGCTAAATATGGAGGTAACTTATTTGAGGAACCAAAACAATCAATTACAAGTTGCTTAGAGAAATATGTAGTCCAATCAGAGCAGAGAAAATCGAGAGAATCAACAAGGACAACATTTTGATAGAGGGCAACATAATGAAAGGGGATATAACAATGAAAGAGGATATAACAACGACGAAGGATATAATAATGATAGAAGGTATAATAATGACATAAGGTATAATAATGACAGAGGAAAAAATTATGATAAAGGACAATCCTTAGGCCAGAACTTTGATAGAGGGAAAGGTGGTGGACAAGGGTTCGATAGGAGGCAGCCACCAAGACAAAACAAGACTTGGAATATGAGAACTAACAATGGAGGAGTCCCCACTCCATTGGATCAACCAGTCAATCAGCCTGTCAATCAACCAGTTAATCAAGAGAAGCCTCCTAATGGTGTATATTTAGCTGAGGCTGCTTTATCAGGATGGTGTAGGCTCCATAAAATGAGTCAGCAATCTGAGTTAGATTGTCAAGAGTTCCAGATGACAGCTTCAATTTTCAGTATGAAGTGGAGAATAATGCAGGTAGTCAGGAAATGGTGTCATATGTTTCGTATAATTCATCAGTGTTGGTATTGAATCATGCTCCTTTTCCACAAAGGAGAATGTACCTGAACAAGAATCCGACCAACTGAAGGAAGAGGCAAACCAGGTGTGCAATAGAGATGAAATTACACAGTTATTTAATGAGGACCCAGTGAATGACAATGGCCCCAGGGATGAAGAAGATGCTTATGCTGAAGAAGTACAGACCTTCCAAAGACCTATCAAGAAGTATGATTTGAGGGATCTGCCACACAGACGTCCATAGGCTGGAGGCCCCTTCACCACCTCCATTCCACCAAATAGATTCACCACGCCTCCAGATCCTAATGCCAGCAATAATCCATCACTTCCTTAGGTGTCTAGGCAATATTTATCTCAAGATCAAGGACATACCGACATGCCAAAATGGAGAGGTTTTGAGGCAAACAAGGACAAGGTGATGGAATACCCAAAGGAGACCCCTGCTGATTTGAGTGAGGAACAATTGGCCATGTATGTTGTTGAAGAACTCAGAAAACTAAAGGTAAGCCTCTCTGCATTTGAGTTATTGAGAGTTCCAACCATTAGGAATGCAGTTCTAAGAAATTATAATGCAAATTCTATATCACAAGATAAATCAATTAGTGAAAGCGTCAATAGAGCATCTAGCTCTCAATCGGTAGGAAGGAAAAATCAAACTCATAATCAAGTTCACATGCCTCCTGGAGATAAGGGAAAAGAGAAGGACAAAACTCAAGTTGCTCAAGTGGATACTCCCTTAACTCTGTTTAAAGGGAAAACAAACACTCCTCCATTCCTGATTTATGTTCGTATATTTGGTAAGAATTTGCATAATTATTTGTTGGATTATGGTGCTTCCACCAATGTTATGCCTTTTGGTGTCTGTAGAGCTATGGGTATTAGTCCTGCTGATTCCCAAAAGAAAGTTACACAATTGGATAGGATTGAAGTTAATGTTGTAGGGGAGTTAAATATGATTCATATGCAGGTTGCTTCTGATCCTAGAATTCAGCAGGTTATTAATATATAGGTGGTTGATATACCTAATGCTTATGGCCTAATCTTGGGAAGAGATTTTACCAGGGCCTTGAATGAATGTCTCGACTGATCACTCTCACATGTAGCTTCCTTGGAAGGGAGTACCAAACTAGATTAGAATTGAAAGAGAACCGAGAATGAAATACATGATCATAGAATATCAGAATACCTCTAATGAAATTCTGATATCAGAAGTAAGTATGGGTAATTATGTGCTTGCAACCCATTTTGAGGAGTCAGATGCAGAGGAAGTCCTTATGTTGCATACATTGCTTGTTGATCTCACAGAAGAATCCAGTGGTACTGAGGCCTTAGTGGAACCAGTTGAAAATGATGATGATCCAGAAGATGGTCAGCTGGGTTTGCTAGATAATTTTTAGGAATTCATTCAAAAGTGCATTGAAGATCAGGTTCAGTTGGGTAAAGGAATGAATTTTGGAGAACTACTCTTGCCCAATTGGTGTAGAGTTCATAATGCTTCCCATTCAGAACTAGACCGTTGCTTGTGCCAGGCTGCAGTGGAACAAATACAGAAGTGTATCAACTCCACTCCAACAGTCAAAATTATTATCCAGAATGTCCAAGAGGATCCCAAAGGAAAAAGAGTGATGCTTCCCGAGGAACCATCCAACAACAACGGTGCAAGAGATACAACAAAGAGGTCTGTAGTTGCAGGTCGTTAGACTTTAAGATTCGATGGATCCAAATCAAAGCAAGGAGCCGGGGCAGGATATGAGCTAATCAGTCCAAGAGGTAAGATGTTCTTTGTCGCTCATAGACTTCAATTTCATTGTACGAATAATGTAGTAGAATATGAGGCTTTAGTCCATGGGCTGTTAATGGCATTAAAGAAAAAGGTTAAGATTTTTCAAGTCTTTGGGGATTCTGAGTTGGTAGTCAAGCAAGTTAGGAGACAATACTCTTGTCATGACAGAAGAATGACCAATATAGACAGAGTATGGGATCTTATTGAAAGATTTGATGCCTTCAACATTCAGTTAATTCCACGATGTAAAAATCAAACGGCTGACTCTCTTGCTCAGGCAGCTAGTACATTGCAACCTCTGTCTCTTTCTGGATTGAAATTTTTTACAGTGGAACTAACCCCAGTACCTTCAGTACCTGACAACATTACCAACTTCTAGGTATTTGAAGACGACAACCATATTCTAGATTTTATCACAAGCTCAAATGTTTTTGCTTCTCAAATTATTGATGAAACTGAACTCCAAGAAGCAGAGATGGATTTGGAAGGGGTAATTAATTTGAAGACCAATACTATTCCCAGAGGAATGGTGCAATTAGAAAGGATCTTTGATCTAGATAAGGTCAGGGATCAAGAACAAGATGCCAAGAAAGAGTCCATCAGTGGACAATGTGACAAGTATAATATGGGGACTCAGGATGATGTCAAAATTGTCTTTATTGGTAAAGTGTGCACTCCAGAAGAAAGGAAAGGAATAATCGATGCACTACATAGATATCCAGATGTGATAGCCTGGAGTTATGAAGACTTAAAGACCTATGACACATCAATCATAACTCATACTATCCCGCTCAATCTGGGAGTAAAACCTTTCAAACAGAGGCAAAGGCCCATAAATGCTCTACTGGAACCAGTAATTCAAAAGGAAGTGCAAAAGTTGTTATCTGCCAGAATCATATTTCCAGTCAGACATTCAACTTGGGTTGCAAACTTGGTTCTAGTGCAAAAGAAAAATGGTGAAATCAGGCTATGTGTAGATTTCAGGAATCTCAATAGAGCATTAGAGAAGGATAATTATCCAGTACCCTCACTGGGTGAAGTACTCCAGATTGTAAATGGATCTCAAATGATGTATTTCTTGGATGGTTATTCAGGATACAATCAGGTTATGGTGCAATATGAGGACAGACATAAGACTGCTTTCACCACCAAGTGGGGAACTTTTGCCTATAGGAGGATGCCCTTTGGCTTGATTAATGTTGGAGCCATGTTCCAAAGAGCCATGGACATTGCCTTTAAAGACATAATTGGTAAGTGCATAATCATTTATATGAATGATCTGACAGTCTTTTCCAATAAGAGAGGTGATCATATCACAAATTTGTGTAAGGTGTTCTAGAAATGCAAAGATTTTGGTATATCTCTCAATCCAAAGAAATGCATCTTTGGAGTTATAGAGGGTAAATTGCTGGGGCATGTTATCTCTGAGAAAGGAATTTCCATTGATCTAGAATGAATGGAAGCCATACTCAAGATCCCATCACCTGCTAGCAAGAAAGAAATGAAATCATTCTTTGGCAAGATCAATTTTGTGAGGAAGTTCATCACTGGATTCGCATAAATAGTCAAGCCACTGAATGCAATGTTGAAGTAGGATGCAAAAGTTGAATGGAATGCAGAAGGAAATGAAGCATTTGTAGAGATAAAAAGGGCTATTGCTGAAGCTCCAGTTTTGGTGAGTCCAAACTATGCTAAGCCATTCTATATATATTCGTTTGCTTTTGATCACTCCTGTGCTGCTATATTAACTCAAAAATATGATCAAGGCAATGGATATCCTATAGCATTCATGAGTGCACCATTGAAGGATGCAGAGCTGAGATACACAAGAGCAGAAAAGCAGGCTTATGCCTTAGTCAAAGTTGTAAAGAAATTTAGACACCATATCCTTAGAAACAAGGTCTTTGCTATAGTTCTCGATCCTGCAGTCAAGTTGTTGTTGATGCAGAATGAGCTAGGAGAACGTAGAGCTAAGTGGGTCACTATGTTACAAGAGTACAACATTGAGATTCAACCCATGAAACTAGTAAGAGGGTAGGGACTTACAAAGACAATGGCGGAAATAGGTCATGATCTTGTAGCCCAACATTACAATCTAGAAAATGTCTCTCCTGGCGAATGGTATGATGATATCGTTCACTATCTCCTAACTCAAAGATGCCCTGATCATTTGAATGCAGTACAAAGAAGGGCACTACGCTTAAAGAGTGACAGTTTCATGCTGAAGGGAGTTGTTCTATATAAGAAAAATCATGAGGGTGTTTACTTAAGGTGTCTAGGTAAGGCGAAATCTGAAAGAGTGATGTTGGAATTTCATGACACATATGGTATAGGCCATGGATCAGCACCCTTTACAGTGAACCAGATTCTGAGAGCTAGTTACTATTGGCCTACACTGTTCAAGGACACACACAACCATGTCAAAACTTGTCATGTGTGCCAGATTGCAGCAACCAGAGAGAAGTATGCAACACTCCCACTCCAACCAGTCTTTGAGGTAAAACCTTTTGCACAGTGGGGGATGGACTTCATAGGTCCAATCAATTTGCCTTCCTCTATAGGTCACAGGTATATCCTTACTGTTACTGATTATTTTACAAGATGGACTGAGGCCCTTGCTTACAAGCAATGTACTTCTGAGGTGGTAATTAATTTTATTGAATCAGGTATTATCAATCATTTTGGATGTCCTATGTCTTTGGTTTGTGATAATGGTCCAACATTTTCATCATTGAAGTTTTCTAACTAGGCCTTTGATCATGGGATTATAATTAAGTTTGCATCTAATTATTACCCTCAGGGTAATGGTTTGGCTGAGTCTTCCAACAAAAATCTTCTGACTGTTATCCACAAACTGTTAGAAAGAAATCCTAAAGATTAGCACACCCAGCTCTGATTTGCTCTCTGGGTAGATCGTACAAGACATTAGACTTCCATAGGAATATCCCCTTACCACCTGGTTTATGGGTTAGAGCTTGCGTTTCCTATTCAGTTAAAAATCCCCACCTTATAGTTCATTAATGAATATTATGATGAGGGGGATAAACGTGAGGCCAGACTTGTTGAGTTATTACACCTTGAGGAGAAAAGAGACGAAGCCCTGGAAAACTTTGCCAAACATCAGGGAGTAGTAAAAAGGTGGTTTGATAGAAGAGCCAAGGTAAAAGCTTTTAGGATTTCTGACTTGGTTCTTTATTGGGATAAAGCCCATGACCGTAAGGGGGAGCATGGAAAATTTGACAAACTTTGGCTTGGCCCTTACCAGATTTTAGAGATCCTGGGTGATAATGCTTTCCGTTTGAAAACTCTCACTGGGGAGGATATCCCACTGCCTGTCAATGGGCAGTACCTAAAGCATTATTTCTAGTCTTGAGCTATCTTCAGCTCTTTTCCTGTACATAGTTAGAGTAGGTTTTCTTTCTGTTTTGTTTGCTCTACTTTACTTTGGTTAGAGTAGGTTTCCCTTTTTGCTTTGCTTTTGTTTGTTTTGGTTAGTGTAGGTTTGCTTTCGGTTTGGTTTGTTTTTGCTCTGCTCTTGCTTTGGAGGTTTCCTTGTTTTCTTCTGGGTGTGTTGCACCTGCATGGCGAATATATCATTATCTGGGACTGTTCTAAGTATTTCGTTGGTGGACTTTAGTCCTATGTCTTGAAAGGATGGTTGAAGTCTTTATTATTGTCAAGCAGTCTAAATGTTTTATTTATAGAAAATGGGACATTGGTTTTGATTTGAATTTGAAGTATTCTAAAATCTTATATCTCTCATACATTTTAAGAATCTTGATGTTACAATAGGACCCTTGTGAAGTTTTTTCAGGTGAAAAATCCTATTTTTGCTTCAGCGCCACTATGGTTCTCAGCCCTGAGTGTGAACTTCATTATTCATAGGTTGAAATGAAAAGGTGACACATAAAAGAAATATAAAAAGAAAAGAAAAGGAGAAAATATTGAAAATCAAATGAATTCAATCTATCGAGAGTATCTGAATATCTCTATCGGGGCTATAGATGCCTAAGTGGCAATAGAGCTATGTTCGGGAGAGTCACAACAATAACCTCATCGGGGCTATAGACGCCTGACTGGCAGCGACTCTCTATCCAAGTTGCTTTTGAAGTTAGAATCTTTACGTAGCCTGTCCTAACTAAACTTGGTTTCTGCAGTAGCTCGAGGGAAATGGACTCATATGCACACATTTGGATTTTCAATTTATGGAAGGTTCGGTCTACCCTTTGGTTCTGATTCTTTAATCTTTGCATTTTGATTTGTTTGTCTAATAGTGAGACTGGAACCAAAGATTTTGAGTTCTCGATTCCTGTTCGTCATCAAATGCTTTGGAGCATTTCCCAGTAGAGTCACCATTTGTTGTGCAATTTTTGCACACATGCCCCGCAAAAAATAGGGCACACACACCCCGCTGAAAGCAGGGACCCTCTTTCGCTTTGGTTTTTGGTGTCTGGGCCCTTTAATTTTGAGGATTTACTTTGCCTTGATATGTGTTTAAATGTTTATCTTGCTAGCCTAAGTGATTTCCCTAAGTTGCACATTGAAGATCTTTAGTTTTGAGCTAAGTTCAGGTTTTCACTGAAGTTTAGGATTTTCCTGGATCCTGCTCGAACTCCGGCTAAACACTATGGTTTGGAGATTCTTGGTCTTCGTAGAATTCTGCATGGGCTGGAATTTTCCGAATTTCCTCCTGTCGACGAGTTCCCAGATTTTCCTAGCTGTCTTGTCGATGACATTAATGTAATTTGTACTATTTGAGAGGATGCATTTAACCGATATTTGAGGACTTTTGTGCCATTATGCTTTATTTTCTATGATCGAGTGAGCTGAGAAGTTTGTTCTTTGAGTGTTGGATTTGATTTGGAGCACTGAGTTTGTGAATTTTTAGTTGTGGTGGTGATCTCTTGGGCATTTCTGTTGCTGTCTTTGTTGGGCGCCATTAAACTCGCATTTGTTATCTCTGAGTTTGATTTTCGTTTCATCATGGTACGTATATGATTTCCCTGCTTTTGATTGATGAATGTTAGTATTGCTTTAGCATTTTGGGTTTATTCAAGGTTCAAATTTCTGCATGATTTGAGCATTTCGTGGTTAGGGTTGCATGTTGTTTGATTCTTGGTTTCCCAAGCAAGTTCAAGTTCACTCTTTCATTTGCATCAAAAGTAACTTTCTTGTGAGTCGTGAATACCCCTAGTAAAGACCCAGTAGTTGCAATGTTTGAATCTTGAGCCTACCTACGTGTCAATGGCGGATTTGTAGGTTTTGATACCTAGGGCATCGCCATTTAACTTTAGTATGCTTTCGAATTGGCCTAGAATTCTAAGAAAATCTATAGAAGGTCCATATCAAACTCATCACAAGCCTAGATTCTTGAAATTTATGATCGATCCATTAATTTGAGCCAAATTGTGATTGAAGGTCGATATTCAGGTTTCTTCCTCAGTTCGAGATTTTCTAGCTCTGGCAAATTTCCCCGATTTTCCCTGTCTTCTTTGTTTTCTTGGAATTCACTATTTTTCGGAGATTCATCTTCCTTGCGGATTTCCGTCAACTCCAGATTTTCCCAAAATCCTTGGTTCCTTGTTTTTTCCAAACTTTGCGGAGTGTCTCTTCCTTCGCGGAAATCCGTCTCATGTGGATTTTCTCAGAATCTGGTGGAAAGTGAAAGAATATGAAATAACATGATGTGTTAATGAGTGATGGTGTGTTTTATGATTAATTTATGTTATTTTGAGATCTCACATGCTGTTTCTTGATTGATGATGATCAGATTGAGTTGCTAATAGGTGTTTTCATGTTCATTCTGCTAGAATCCGTTTGGCCCAAAATTCTCCGAAATTCCTCCTTAGCTCGGATTCTGTAGATGGTCCTGAAACCCGAAGTTTAATATGATTATTTTATATGAGAGTTAATGACACCTTGCTTATATGGGATTCATTTTAGTGATGATTTTGATTGATTAACCTTGGTTTATTGTGGTTATTACTATGGTTTCTTTGTCAAGTGCAGGCTGAATCTAGCAAGGTAGTGGCTGGGCGAGCTAAGAGTGACATGGAGGGGTCTTCAGTATCTGAATCAAAAAGAATCAAGATGGACATCAAGAGCAAGATCCCGGAGAGCAAGATTACCTCTATCTGGTTAGAGGTGATAGACACGAACGTTGGACTATAGGATTATGAGTAGTTCAAAGGTAGAATGGCAACACAAGATCTTCCTCTGGTGGCTACAAGAATGTTGGAATCAGAATTGGCACACATAACTAGTTTTCCCTCTATAGTGTAGTGTTATGAATTAGTCCTTTAGTGTGCCAGGCATTATGACAATGATACACAGAGAATAATTGGCCCCCAAGGGAGGATTGTGGCGAATTTGAATCCTATCTCCATAGCTCAGACTTTTGACATGCCAGACGTCCCACGTGGTGGCATTCAACATGGAAGTAGCTAAGGGGTACTATGAAGAAGAGATTGTTAAATCACATCAGCTCATCAATTCTTAGTTGGAGAAGCCCAAGTCTCATTATTCTAAACTACCTAAACAACTATTTAGAGCAAAGTTTAAAAAGGAGTATTATGATGCTATCACTCTTCTTAGCAAGGTGGTTGGATTAAAGAGTGCAAGTATGTTTGAAAATTGGATGTGCCATGCTATTGTGAGGATGGAATAGGAAAAGACTAACTATCATTGGGCAGGTGTCATAAGTAGAGTGATTCATGAGCAATTGTCCAATGTGCTGCAAACCAAGACCTTCACAATGACCTCATACTTAGTCTATGCACTCGCAATATTTCATCCATACAAGGGATTAAGTACTAGGGGCACCTTTGGACATGATGTTATTTATGAGGTTTACCCTCAATTGCACTTGGGAAGCTCGAGCTATAGGAGGGTGAATGATGCATTCACCATGCATATCACTAGATTGCTTCAGCGTGCTGAACATATGAGAATTTCATACCAAGCCAAGGAGCTCATCAAGAAATATGGGGCCTGGTTCATTCAGTTCCCAACCTTCTCATACATCAGGATTGATGGCTGTCAAAGGGCTCCATATCGACTTCCAAGGTATCCTACTGATCATATCTTACTCCTGGAAGTCACCAGACAAATATGTGACTTTGATGCTATTGTTAAAAGAGACAAACATAAGATTGGGTTTGGTGGAGACTTCCCTTTGAGGATAGGCATTGGAGAGGCATGCCCTTCCATTAATTCTACTTAGGCTTCAAAAGAGGAGATGAGTGCTCTTGGTTTGTCCTTCCATTCCAAGAGATCCAGATTTGACATAACAAGTGAAGCTCAAAAGAAGGCCAGTAAAGAGTATAGCCATAAAGTTGAGTTGGAAGACTACTGGGTTAATTGCAGTGATGAATATGAGGTAAGGAAGAAGAAGTTTTCCCAGCTTCCAGTTGAATCAGTTAAGTGGATTGGCTAGAAGAAGAAAAGATAGAATTAGGACAGTTGATGGATCTAGTCACCAAGTGTACCAAGATGTGGTTGAAGCATAAAATATGGGAGTTGGAAAATGAAGGTGTACAGTGCACCTATGATCTGATGGGAGATTTGGACCCTCACTCTACTTCTGAGGAATCAACTGAGCAAGATCCTAAAGGTAAAGGCAAGGTAGGCTCCCCTTTCAAGATTAAGATTAAACATGTTCAGATGAAGGAAGCTCAAGAAGCAGAAAAATAGAGAAAGCTAATTGCCAAGAAAAGGGGGCATTCTTCAAGGACTAAGAAGTCTGGTAAGGAAGAAACTAAAAAGAAATATTTTGAGGTTGGTGCCCCTGTGCCTAAAAGGAGAAGAATCATAAGATTATCACAAAAGTTAGGTTCCAAGGATGGAGAATAAGTTAATCCACCAGTGGTAAATGTAGAGAGTTTAGGAGAAAAGACACAGGTGTATACAAGGAAGTTAAGGACTCCTTCTCCTAAAGATAGTGTGCCCAAAGCAAATCCTCCTCTGGTTACTTCACATGAGGAGCAGCCTGATGATGTCCCTAAAGCTCAAAATGATGAACCAGGTGAATCTAAGGAAGTTGAGGATCATCAGGGTACAAAAGGAGAAGAATTTCATGAGGCTGAGCTTTATAATGCTGAGGCAAAAGTAGAAAAAGTGATGCAGTCTCCCTTGGTTTCATATGAGGGCTCACCAGTTAGAACTGAAGAAGTTAGATTGCCTCAAAGGGAGGAAGAAGCAGTTAAGGTTCCATCACCTGTGCACAAAGAGAAAACACTGAAGAAAAGGAGGAAAAGACCAAAGAAGTTCCTGAGAGGTAGAATTTGAATGAGGATGTGCCTAAGTATCAGCAAGAGGAAGTGGGACAAAGCGAAGTGCAGTTAGAGTCCATTGTTCCAGAGTGGTTGGACAAGGAAATAAAGAGAAAGCAGGTTGTTGTGGAGAATACTCCACTTAATTGGGATGAGTTGTTGGCTAAGATAGGAAAGGATAAAGGAAAGAAGACGACTAGGGTTATCTCCAAAATTGAAAGAGATGAGGCAAGCAATAGGGTGGTTCACATTGCAACTCCTACTCCAGATAAGAATTGAGATGAGGTTACTGGAAAGGATTACAACCTGCAAACTATCAATTTAGGGCCCACTTCCATTGAGCAAGACATTGAAGATTATCAGGGTTCTAGTGCAATCATCTTGGGTAGGTTGAGGAAAGAAATAAAGACTAAACAAGAGATGAAGAAGGAGATTGAAGGACTCAAGAAATGTTTGGAAGATCTGATGAAACCCTTGTAGTCCATTAACCCCTCATCCTATGCTACAAATCCCTTACCCCAAGAGACTATCACTAAGCTTGAAAGAATGAAGGCTTCCACTCTTGCTACGACAAATTGGCTACAAGGATTGTGAACTAAAGGAAATGAGGCTATCAAGGATATTATTTCAATGGGAGGAGATGCTATGAGGGCAATTGATTGGTTGAAAGAAGTGCTGGCTCAAGACAAAGAAGATGTAGACCTCTTGCTGTAGAAAACTAAAACCATCATGGAGTATACCAAGGACAAGCTAGTGAGTGATAGAATTCTCCCTTCCTCTAGAGTTGTTGAACCTTGGGAATGGTTTGAAGCTTTAAAAATTAGGCAGAAGGTTCTAAAGAAGATCTATAAGCAGAGGAGGCAAATTGAGGATACCTTAACTGGTGTTTATGATGGATGCATTGCTTTCTTTGAGATAATGACAGGGAGAAGGAAAATTGCACCTAAGCATTTGAGCTTAGAGCGGCTGTGAAAATGGTGGCAAGATGTTTATGCTCCAGTCAGTGATGATCTTGTTACTGGGCATCAATTGGATGATGCGGCCACCTACATTGCTATTCTTGATAAATATCTAATATATAAGGCTGAGTGGGATAAATCGGTGAAACAATCAAGGGAAAGTATTACATCAATTGAGAGTCAACTTAAGGTTTTTCCTTTACCACCTATGGCTGACTTGGATAAGGTGCTTTTGAAGGTGCATGAAATGTTGGATTGAAATAAAGACAATGGGGAAGATAGTTAATACTGGGCTACATCGAGATTTGTGCTTCCCTATTATTTGGCATGCATTGGTCTGAGTTGCATTGGAGATCCCAGGCCGACTTGGATGAAGTTCATTCATTTAATGCATAATTTATTTATTTTGAATTTCTCTTGGCCGACATGTTTTGGGGGTTTTCTATTAATATGGCATTTTTCCTCATTTGTAAGGGCTAGATATAGACAGACGAATAGAGAGATAGCTAATAGAAGTTAATTGAGTAGAGCAAGAGTTAGCAAGTAGTCATTCTCAAGCAAATATTTTAACAGAAAGCTGGAATTGTTGCTATAGTGGATAATTTGATGCAAGTAATGACATTGTGATTTGGTGCCATACTTGTGTTCTTCTTATCTTGCATGGTTCTTGTTATGCTATCTTTAGAATTGCTTTGAGGAAATTTGGTAGTTTGATATTTCGAGTTAGATTTGATTTAATGATGTTTATGGTTTGATATTTGAAGTGTTGCAGCAATCCTTGGTCCATACTTTTCACAACCAACTGACTGTTAGTTGCTTTGCAAAGTTAGCTTGGAATTTCATATTCATTGTGCTCAGTTCAATTGTGAAGGTTTATTCATTTCAGTTGCAATAGGGTTGTTTGAATGAATGTTCATGATCTGAAAATCTTTAACACCTTAGAAGATTGCACTGTTTCTATAAGATTGTAGGTCCATCTAGGTCAAGTAGAAATCAATTTTTGAGGGATTGGTCCATTTCGAGTGTTTTGTCATTTGCATTGTTAATCTTAGGAGTAATTTTAATTTAGAAATCTCTTTGAAACCTTATATCTTTTGCTATTTCTTTTATCATTTGGATTAGATTTAGTATTGAAGTATCATCATATTGCTAGATCTGATAATTAGATATTCAATATTTTGCTTGTAGTAAGGTCCCATTGTGATTACCAACATTTTCACATTTATCATTGAGTTGTTTATGCATTTTCAAGACCTGACATTAGAGACCTTGGGGTTATCTCTTGAGGCTTGCTGATAGAGATTTACCTTTCAAGAGAGATAGGATATTATATTCTTTCTGAGTTATTGCTGTGCAGAAAATATCATGAACACCCCTCTTTTCCTTCAACCAATGTTGGTTGATTAGCTTCTTACACCCTAAAGGGTCTGCTTTCCACATGTTTTCGGCATATCCCCTCTCTTTTTCCTCTATAGGGTCGAATGTAGGGATATGGAACGTTTGGCCTATGGATCGAGCAGACAGATTTGCCAACACTCTACCATCATGATCTATAATTTTTTTGTTTGCTGCTATGGTAGCACTCTCTGCATACCATCACTAGTTATGGAGCTACAAGTGCAGGTGGAAAGCTGACTACCTTGGCGAGGCCACTCTTTCTAATTTTCTAGGCATTCTCAGTTGTGGGGTTGATCATGACCCTTCGTCAAAATTCATCTTTGTCTACATGCCCCAGGTTGGTATCTGACATTGAATCCCAAGTGGAAGTGACTTTGGAGGTGCACTCCACCTTGTGGAATTAGTACTTCATTTGATCTTTCTCTTCTTTCCCCCTTAGTGCTTTGGCAGGCTTCTTTCCTTTCTCTTTCTCTATAGACTTCCCCAATGGTTCTGAAATAGATTCGATAAATCTTGCAAACAAAGATGTAGTAAGCACATTCACATAAAGAATCAGGGAAGCGTTAGTTGAATCCTACAAAAACGATGGTTAGATCCAACAATCCATCTTCTAAAGATCATAAAATTCATTAACATTCATCGTTCGAGGCTCGTTTGGGTCAATTATAGGAATGCAAGCCTAGGGATGTGGGTTTCCTTGGGCTGGAGGCCGTCAGGAACAGTCAAAAGCAGAATGCGATCGGGGTCACGGTGGCCTGTAGATGACCACTCGCACTCAAAGTTCTGCATTAGGGATCAGGTGGGTAGGGTCTTTAACAAGGCATCTGGCATGTTGGGAAATCAAATATAAAGTCCTTGGAGGCATTCAATTGGTCATTTTTCTCATGCGGGTTGAAGGAGCGCAAAAGCTAGAGGCATCATAGATTTTTGTAGCTATGTCATTAAGAAATGATGGTTAAGAGGAAAAAACTCGCAAGAAGAATCCCACAATGTGGGGTCCGCATGTGGCTAGGATGGTCTGGCTTGACTCCTTTTGGTTTGATCATTTCAAATTATACGGGTAGGATCTAGTGAAAGGTTGTCGGGTGAAGGCTGCTTAGGGATGGTGGTAATGAAACGATGACCCACATGAGGCAATTTGCACTGGTGGGTCAGCAAGACACCTTGGCTTTGATCATTTTGTACTTAGACGGTAGGGGAGAGCCCAGACTCTGAAATGCGAAAGGATGGGAAAGCATTATTGCTTGGAAACAGAAACTAGAAGACAGTAGGCCGCAACGCATTTGAACTTGGTCATTTTCATGTTAAAGACTTGGGGGAAATGGCCAAGATAGAATCTGCAAAGTGGACAGATGAGGTCCCTCGGTGGCTTTAGGATGGCGATGATGGCGGGGCGGTCCACAAATGGACCCCCGCAAGGTTTAGCCTGCATAGGGTTTAGACTTAGCATTTCTTCGTTTGTGAACTTGGATGGCGAGGAGGACCGCAAAGTCTATGGTGCATGTGGGATCAATGGCCCAGCCACCCATGGGAGGCGTTAAGACGACGACGAAGGGCGAACGACAATCCTCAAGGAAAGACCCATAGGGAAGCCTTGACTTAAGTTTGCTTGTGAAAATAATGAATGACTAATGGAGCGGCAGGATCCACGATGCGAGGAACAACCTTGGCTTAGACACTAAATAAGACAGTATTCATGGAACGACAGGCTACGAATGGTGGCCTGCAGAGGAAGACTTGGTTGCCCTAGTGCTCAACAGAGACGACTTCGGTAGAACCCACGATGCGGGATGCTGGGAAAGGTCGGCCATTTAATAATGGTGGCAAGATTGGGGCTACCTACATGTAGTGACCTGCAAAAGCAGACCCACAAGGGTTCCAAGATCTAAGTTTTGTACTTAAGTGTTCTGTCATTTGGGTTTTCAAGGGTGGTGATAGGATGGTGTCCGCCTGCATGCAAAAGTCTGCAAGAGCGGACCTGCAAGGTCGTGAGGCTCAAATTTTCATGTTGGAAGTTTATACCATTTTAGGCGGTGGCAAGAAGGATGCAGGCTACAAGGATTTGAATGCTCTATGAAGAATAGTGATGGGGAAGCCAAGTTCTGCAAGGCCTAAAATGGCAGCGTTTGAATGAATTTTGAGGGATTTTTCAAATGGGTACACGCAAAAACTGATGGTTAATGAGTCGCCAAAAGAAATTTGAGTTTTTTCTTAAGAAATTTTCAATTAATTCAAAGAACCTTATCAATGAAGCGCATTTTGGAAGGCAGGCAGCAGATTGACCTGGAAGTCACGAAGAACACGTTTCAAGCTCCGTAAAGGCTCGTGTGGGTGTGGGGGAGGCGATTACTGTTTGCTCTGACAAATTCCAATTGGCAGGAGGTGAAAATGATAGGTCAGGTGGACCTATTTATAGTAAAAAGTGAATTTATGATCCACATTGAATGCTCATACGATGGCGGGCAGGGTAGTTGGGCATGGAGTTCAAAAAGCCAGTAGCGGGAAAGGCAAAAGGACCCCCAAGCATTGTCGTTTGATGGGCGGATGAAAGAGGGTGACCAAGGAGGATGCAAGACTTGCCATGCGGGTGGACGTCTCGAGTCAGTTACCAATGAAATGGCGAAGTGCAGGTAGCGATGCGCAAGGGGAAGTCCGCAGGTGCAGATCTGCAAGGGCTGAAGGATGCTAGAGTTAAAAACCAAGGGAAACTTGTCAAGGAAACCCCACAAAAGTCAAGGACTTAGAAATTTTTTGGGTGGTGAATTTTGGTCAATTGAGGAGGATGAATTTAGGGTCCCTTGACCACTTGACGCTCAAAATTTATGGGCATGCAAAACAAGGCAAAGGCAAAGGCTACCTGACGAAGGCGAAAGGGACAGAGGGTCCCCGTTTCGAACGGGGGCGTGTGTGCTATAGGCACAACAAAACCTAGGTGGGTCTCCCTATATAGTACTGAATATGGATATGAAAAATAAGGTTTTGTTTCAACACATAGCAGATAAACTTCATATAAATGACAAGGGTTTGTATATTTGCAAAATGGAAGGCACTATCCTTGTTGTCTTTGAAACCTAGGTATGAAGTATGAAAATAATTAAAGATAAATATTACAGAAAGTAAATCTTGGTTTTATATTTGAAAAGTGTTTCTGAGACTAAAGGAAAACCATTCAAAATAAACTGGTGTCTATCCATGGCTATAGATTCACAATGCATGTACACATCCTTCACCATATTCTAAACATATTTTGATGATCATTCAGTCATTAACATCTTGTATTAATGAGATCAACTAATGACTAACAATGTAAACTCTACTTATTGTAGTGTTGGAAAATGTACTCCTTTATATTTTCACACTATGTTTGGGTCACTTAATTGACTGGACTTAATTAAGCCTCTAATTACCTAAATTTTGTATTTAAAAGCCTAATTAATTATAATTTTTGAAAGGGGGATTATGATTTAATTAACACATTTATTATTATCAACAACAAGAAATGAATAGGTCCTGATTATTTAGGTTAGAACCCATTCTCCCTTGGGTGAATGGGTTGCCCTCACCCTTGGGTGAATGGGTCCCCCTTAAGATCACAATTTCAAATTTGAAACATGTTTTTGGCGGCATCTTAAGATCCTAAATTAAAGATTTAAGTGTTGTCTTGTAATGTTTAATTTTAGGAAATTAGAAAATTGTCTATAAAAGCAAGGTCTTTTTATCAATTCAAATCCTAGAACTTTTTGAGGAATTTCACAAGAGCTAAGATTATTGTCAAAGGTGTTTAAGAGCATATTTCTCAAGCATTTGTTGTAGCATTTAAGATCTCAAACATCATGCATGTTTTTGGAGCTAACATTATGATGTAGGTTTCAAGCATTCAAATCAAGATTCAAGCATCAAGATCACGTCATCAATCAAGTCATTCATGCAAGATCAAGACTTTGGAGAGATATACTAAGTTGCAGTCCTCCAAGGGTTTCAAATCAAGGGTTTGGTGAGTTGCAACATAGCGCTTGTTCATTCATCATTCCTTTCATGTTTCATTTCAATTAAAGGTTTAATTACCAAAACGAGGTTTGACCAAGGCAAACCCCCATTCACCAAAAAACAAACATTTTTTCCCTCTTGTGTGTTTTGCAAATCTTAGGTTGAAGAAGGATTGGAGATCTCTTAAAGTGCAAAATTGGAAAAAAATTTCAAAGTTGAAAAAGTTGTCAAAATTGTCATCAAGCCACAAAAACTCACTTTTAAAATTTATTTCCAACTTTTTGACTATGAAATCTAGAGAATTCAAGAGTGCAGACATAGGACAAGAGGACCCAAAAATTGATTTCAAAAAGCCCTACAAAGACCCATTCACCCTTGGGTGAATGAGTCTTAAAGGACACTCAACAACAACATTTTGGTGACAGGTGCAAAAATACTAAACCATTTCAGATCTTTCTGAAAGTTGTAGGTTCCATTAAATTAAGGTTTAATCTTCTGATTTCATGTGTTGCATTGAATTTTTGGGTTTATTTACTATTTTTAATCTTTCTCCCAAAAGTGTTGTTTCAACAGATCTGCCCCATCCTAGACCGTAAGGAAAACAACAAGATCTCCTTCAAGGTTGACTCACTTAAGGGCCGAAAGTCAACTTTGGCTCAAGGGATCTCTTTTTCCTAATGAGATAGAGGG
The DNA here is from genome assembly GCA_007258455.2 of Sequoia sempervirens. Lineage (NCBI taxonomy): Eukaryota > Viridiplantae > Streptophyta > Pinopsida > Cupressales > Cupressaceae > Sequoia > Sequoia sempervirens. Next base: position 267,584,907 of record VDFB02000015.1, read on the forward strand.
AGATAGGTGCTTTATACCCCATTTTCCCCTTTATATTTATAGTACATTATTGGTGAACCCTTGTTTGAATAAAAGAGCACCCAAATCCACTATTTCATTTTGGTGAACCCGACATTCTTGCACTATAAACTTTCTAAATTTGGAGTCCATTCAAAACCTAGATCTAGGATTTGCATTAATTTTCATTGCATTGCATTATTTTGCATCTCATTTAGGGTCGTTAATTTGCATTAATTTGCATCTCATTTAGGGTTTTAGATTTGCATTTTTGCATCCTTTAAAATATGAAAAATTAAAAAATTTGCATTAATTTTTCATAGTACTTGCATATTAGTGTGTGTTCAATTATTCATATTCAAAAATAGAGTCAAATTGCATTTAAAAAAGTGTCATATTGTCCATCATTTATCATACATTGCACTTGCATTTAGACATCAAATTTTGGAAAAATCAGTGACTTAAAGTATAGTTTATAACCTGAAACAAGAAACCCTAGATCTAAATTTCAAACTAAAATTTAAATTTTTGTAATCCTTGTGTTAGGACCCATTTTCCCTAGGGCGAATATGTCCTTGTACAAATGTTGTTTCAGACTTTTGGGTAGTGATTTGTCTCTTCTTACATTCTTTTGATTTGCTGTTAAATCTGGGTTTTAGTTTCAAAAATTAAAAAAAAAATGATTCTTTGCATTAGCATTTGTAGACATGTAAAATTGACCTAACACTTATCACACATCCTGAATAACATTTTCTCATCATCAACATCATTATCACCTAATATCATTGCATTCCACATCAATTGCATAAAAAACCCTAATTTCCTCTATTAATTGAATAATAATACATTATTTAATTAATTCACTTTTTCATCAATTTTGACAAATTAAATAAAATTCATTTATTTAATAAAGTCCTAAAACCCTAATTTCCTTTATTAATTGAATAATATGACATTAATTAATCAACTTTTTCATCATTTTTGACCAATTAAATTTTATTTATTTAATAATTCCCTAATCTAACTTTATTCCTTTGGATTAATTAAATAATGCCAATTATTTAACTATGTCGCTAATTCACTTTATTCCCCTAAATCAATTAAATTATTAAAACATAATAGTTTAATTATATCACTTTCCCCTTAACTTGAATAATTAAATAAATTATTCAAAACATCATCAAAAATCAAATAAAACAAATACAACTTAATTTGTAAAAGTCAAACTCAGTTTGCATGTTCAACTCCCAAAATATTAATTAATTAATTATCCTCACCCACTTTCATGATTGAGCAAATTACGATCCCCCGATTGCTCACTCTATTCTCTAACTGATCCATCTATTTCCTAAAAAATCAATCTATTATTCAATTCCATAGATTATTCAATCTATTTCCTCAATCCCACTGAACACTCAAAATGATTTCTTCAATCACACCAATTATGTAATTTATTTGCACTGATTATTCCCATCTATTTCCTCTCAACAATTTTCAACCGTTGCTCAAGATATTCTACTACGCGATCTCGAGCTTTCATTTCAAAACACAAAATCTATATAACAACCATCTTCTTCAAAATCGATCGAAGAATCAACATATTTTACACAACAAAGTAATGCCACAATATTAATCGATATTTTGACAAAGCTTTACATACATCTTTGATCAACACACACATGTTCTTGAAGCTTTTGCTACGCACAATGGAGGCTTCGCATTGATACGAACAACCCAACATCTTCGCGAACACACTCTGACACGGGATGGTAAAGCTACATTGTTTTGAGTTCATTGTTATTATTTTCTTTCAATTATGTTATTGAATTGTTGATTTTGTAGTTTGATTTCGTGAGTAATGGGCATGAATCTTAGATTTTGTTTTGAATTATATTAGTTTCAATTCAATTCATTTATCTTATTTGCATCTTCCCGATTTCCCCCTTACACATTCTGGCATGCCCAGTGGGACCATGGTCCTTATCACTAATCATTTTATGAGAAAATTTTGAAGTTGTAGGTTCTGAAAGCGCAATAGAAAATTTTTCATGCATAGGCTACAAGAATTTTTTGCGGTCGATTTCATGTTTCTAACGCACTTGACTATTTTCTGGCTGGTTTTGACATTTTTTATGCTTTTGCAAAAATAACAGGGGCACACTTGAGTTTTCAGCAGCTTCTACTTAAACACAAAATTCGTGCTTGCTTCTGACAGAGGCCGCTTCTGCTTTAATTTTTTGCTTTTGCTCTGTGAGTTTTCATTTAAAAATTTCCAAGTCCATTTTTGATTTCTAACATTAACGTTTGCTTGGGTTTGGATTTTTTAATGGTGATAATGTCGGTTGTACAACTCTTGCAGGATATGGAAGACATCACATGAAGCAAACAACTAACACATTTATTACAAGGAAGGCGAATGGTCAAAGTTTCAAAACTTTTCAAAGCTTGTTTAACTTAGAAAAAATGTTTTTCAATTAGTGCTCTAACAAGAACTTTTCAAAGTTTTCTAGCTTAGCAAATGTTTTCAATTGGTGCTATAAAAAAAACCCCACAGATGAACATTTCAATTTGATATATCTAAAACAAACTTTTCAAGGCTTTCTAGCTTAGCAAAATGCTCTCAATAGGTGCTTAAGAATTGAACCCACGAACGAACATTTCAATTTGGTGCATCTAAAATGAACTTTTCAAAGCTTTCTAGCTTAGCAAAATGCTCTTAATTGGTGCTTAAGAATTGAACCCACAAATGAACATTTCATTTTAGTGCTCTAAAAAGGAGTTTCCAAAGATTTCTAATTTAGAACAAATAATTCCTTTTGGTGCTCTAAAAAATGTTTGATTTCAACCAAACGATTTCAATTTGTTGACGAACGCACAATTTTCTTTTGTTGACCATTAAGACAAGGCTTTAGGAAAACACTTTGATTGGTGCTTAAAGTGAACAAATCGAATTCTTGTCTTGCATATGCTATATCTTTGTATGAAATCTAGAATATTTCATTTTGGTGCACATAAAAAGAACAAAACTGCTATCTTGTACACACTTTTATTTTGCTTTATTTTATTTTACTTTCTTTTTTATTTTTACTTTTTCTTTTTCTTTTTGAATTTAAAAAGAAAATTGCAATGAAGTGTATACTATGTATTTCATGTTTGGAAAACTAGGTGTTTATCCTCTCCCCTTGCGCCTTTTTGGCGATCTTGGGTGACGAAAATCATCTTGTGTTTTGCACATTATTTCATTTCAAAGCATACATTTAGAGGGCCTACCTCCCAACTTGTGAGAGGGAACGACCCAAGTGGTACTTTTGTTTTGGTCCATTATATAAATAATTGTGAGTGTGAGGAAAGTTCATCACCCACTTGGTGCAGATGTTTTATACCGATGAAAGTCTCCCTCAGTATTCATGTGATACGTAAAAAGCTGCAAGGGTTGGGAGACCTCTTAATTGAGTGAATCGCCACATGTATAAACACCATTTTATCTTGAAACATGAGTAAGAACCAATGTTTGTAGAAGCTACCCCTTTTTTATCAAAACATTCTCTGAAGTGGTGCATTGGAACTTTGATTCTGAGAAGTTACATACCAAGTCCAACTCATGGTTGAACATAAAAAACTCTCCATTCGTTGCATGTAAAATCATCCCTTTAGGGCATGAGGTAAGCCCATCTAGGAGGAAGTGTCTATCAAATTTTTGTGATCTTTCGATTACTTTGAAACATCAAATTTTATGCTTGACTTACAAATAAACACATCAAAACAAGCATTTAACAGGATTCTCGAACACCAAACCCTTTGAATTTAGTGTGAATACTTTGAAAAGAGCCCTATGTTTGCACTCCCTAAAAGATATCCTAAACAAATATCTTTGAAATGTTTTCAAACGTTTATGCTCACATTTCAAGTTGCATTAAGAATGAAGTAAACCTTGGAAACTATAGCTTTTAACATTTTGACTTCCACGAACATTGAGCTTTTATGGGAAGAAGCATGCTTAAAAGTTGTAAACATGTTAGGGTCACATAAGTTTTGATTGCAGTGTTGTGTTATCACTTGCCAAGTCTCAAATCAAATCCAACAAAACCTTCAAAATTGCAAATTTATCTAACGATGCTGCCAAACTCAGAAACTGGAAAACAAATCTACACAGAATACCACTTTCACTACTATTTCTGCCGCACTTGATAAAAAACTGGCCGCACTTGCTAGAAACAACTCACTTTTGCTCACTGTCTTATGAAAACTACTAATAAAAATCTATCACTTTTGATAATCTGAGTGCATTTGAGTCAAAACTAGCTGCAATTGACCTTTTTGTGCCACAATTAACAAAATTTATCGGTCGCACTTAACTAAGAAATAGCTTCTTTTTCCCAAATAACTTGCTTTTTCCTGTAGAAATCACCAGTCAAAAAAATTGATATAGAGCCCGCATTTGAAAAATCTTACCACACTTGCTTTTTTGATCTGGTCACACTTGATCATAATCTGGCTGCACTTGACATTTTTAGCCGCTCTTGCTTCAAATTGACTGCTTTTTGCTCTGTGTTCCAGTGAAAATAAAAAAACCAACCTAAAATTGACTTCAAATCCTTGGAGAATGAAACAATTAGATTCTCAAGATGTGTCATAATTCACATTGGTCCATCATCCATTTACAAAAGTCAAACACCCCATCCTACTTTTAGAATTCAAAATAAAAAAACAAACTTGGATCATTCCTTCACTCACACTTCTAAAATATCAAAATCTGCTTGAACCTCAAGGCTAGTTCAAGTAAATTTCCTGCAACATGTCCTCTAGAAAAAAGAAGTGAAATATCGATCCAAGCCTTTCAACATATTGAGTTCCAAGAATAGCGTCATCCCAAAACATTGCTCAAACCTTAGGGTCTTGAGAATCACAACAACCATATCAAAACACCAACATTTTCATCTTTCACTTTATGACCATTTGGCATCCAATTGCTCTAGTTGAACAATCAAACCTTACACCAGCTATCATACAACCAAACTTTGAGCCAATTGAAGAACAAATAGACATAATCAATAATTTGAGGAGCTTCATATTCAAGATGAAGGAAACACCAAACAACTGGATAAACATAGCAAACATCCTAGAAAAACAAGAGCGAAGAGATAATCTTGCGGATGGAAGGCCTGTATTACCACCTCCTGCATGGCAATAGGTATCATCTTTCCCAAAATAGAAAATCTCCCAAAAAAAACACAATTGCATTTCCTTAAAACAAAAAATCCAAAAACAAACGCACAATTGAACCCCACACGTGTTTGTCTTCATGATCTCTTGCAAGACCAAAGTCCTTAAACAAAGATCTACATTCCACCTTTTCAAAAATAGGCATCATAGTTTAAGATCTATCAAGAGGCACATCTTGAAGACTTACCGCAATCGAGACATCTTGATAAGAAATTTTTGTACTTACCTTTTAAGGAACGAATCGTACTTGCATATCCAATATGAGCATAGCAATTAAATCATTGAGTTCTTAGATTTGTATCACTATAGAGCCCGTATTGCCACCTCCTACATGGCAATAAACAACATCCTTCAAAAAATATAAAATCCCCCAAAAAAATGCAATTTCATTTCCTTAAAACAAAAAATCTAGAAACAAAAGCATTCTTTTCCATAGTTAGGAGTCACCAAAGTTTCACAAAATATGGACACATGTTTATGACAACCACACGTTCACAACATAGAAAAAACATGGAAGCAAACAAAATCAATGCTAGTATGCCAACAACAAACTGTTAGAAATCCAAGATCTGATTGCAAACCTGAATAGACCTTCCACAGAAGAGGAAAACGAAAAAGCAGAAGCTTTGCATAAAAACATGCAATTTGATATATTCGAAAAGACCAATTACAAGAGATAATTTGCTTTATAAAAGCAAAGATGCAACAACCTAATCTTATCTTGAGCAACAAGATAGCTTGACAAGATAAAGATAAGATCCTATAACCTAGGAATTTAAATAATGCCTAAGTAAACTTATGCAAATGTGTAATTAAATATTAATTACACCAACACCCCCCCATAAATGCAACTTAGGGAGAAGCAGATTATTATGCAAATATGAGTCCCGGCAACAAGGCCTAATCAGGTACTCATGTACAAATGCAAAGAGAGAGAAACCCCCCTCAGTGAGATGAACTGCTGCGAAGAAACACTGGAAGAACTCTGATGAAGCAACACTGGAACCCCAAATCTGGAAAGCAAGGAAAGATAGTTCTGTTTGCAAGATACCAATCAGAATCACAAATGCAACAGTAGACCCAATGCCAAGGAACATTAGAAACTCACATACTAGATCAACTCTGGAATCTGTAAGCAACAATAAATGAAAGGATGAATGAACCCATAATGGTGACAAATCTGGAAGCTGTGTCTCGAAGCCAATGCCAAACTGAAACTAAAACTGCCCATAGGACGAGTACCATCAAGATTCTGGAACATTAACCATAAAACCATGGCCCTCAAATGAGAAATATCTGAACCAATGTGGATCAAGAACTATAAAATCCCAATGTGAAGTGTGAACTAAAGCAAACCAACAATGTGTCTAGCAAAGCAAGAAAGAAGCTAGAAGGAGACAACAGAAACTAGACAAACTCATGTGAGTTGTCACCAAAATGAAAGATGGATGCAAGAACCCCCCTTAATGGAACTTTATATTAGTTCTTTATTACAATACCCAATGATTGCATAAGGAGATAATGCAAAACTACAAAAACATGAGTGAAAATGCAAACTTAAAGCATGAAACAAAAATGAATGCATGCATAAAATAAGTTAGACATTTTCTATAAATGACCTTAGATCTGCATAGAGGCCGAAACCATATTTCCGACGCCGTGAAAATTGCAAAAATCGGATAAGCGAGTCAAAAGATATGCGTCCCGGAGTGAAAATGACAACATCAGACTTCCGAGGCCAAATAAAGCATCAAAAAAGCAAAACCAGAAAATATCACCACCACCATTGCGTAGAGTGTTGAAACAGCTTTCCGACGATATCTCGTTTGCAAAAAAAGGATGCCGTATGCCCAAGATATGCCCGTTTCCGTGAAAGTTGTCCAAAAAGGTGCGATTTGGCCCCCAAAAGCCCTTAGGGGCTAAAAAAAATTCGGCCCCTGGTCGTATGCAGGACCAAGGGCTAGTGCGCAGGGAGCAGGTGGCAGAGCCCCCGGTCACCCACGTGACCGGGGCTGGGGCTGAAAACCTGGCGGAGGGCTGAGCACAGGGGTTTGGACCCCGATATGACCGTGGGCTTGGAGATATAAGCCCTTGGGGGCTGGCGCGGCAAGAAAATTCACCGGTGGCAGTGGTCTGGCGGTGGCCAGTGGGAGGCCGCCGGGTGGTGGGCAGGTGGCGGCCTCCATTTATACTGGCCGTGTAAAACATTTGCAATTTTTTTGATTTTTTAAATATTTTTTTGATATTTTTTTCGAAAAATGAGCCTCAAAAACTGTGCCTGGGGGCCGTACGGCCCATGGGCAAAAAAAATTTGCTTCTCCGGACGATTGTGTCCAAATCAGACAAATTTTATGTGGAAACATGGGTTTTTGGGCGCTGCGAATCCAATGGTGAGGTCTGTTTAGGCCCAAAGTGCTTCAAAAATCAGGCGACCCCCAGATCTATCAGATAAATCACCGAGCTTGAAACCCTCACAGATCTGGCAAACGGTGATGAAAATCAATGTAATAAAAGTCATTTCTGACTTTTTCCAGCGCTCTGAATCCAATGGAAAACCTCGATTTGATCCAAGATGCTGCATAAATGTACTCAAGGATTGAAACCCTTAAGGGACCTTGAATGCGCTTTGCACTGTATTCCTTCGAAAATGCTGAGAAGTGGCTGTGAATCGAGGCTCTGATACCATGTTAGAAAACTAAGATCTAATTGCAAACCTGAATAGACCTTCCACAGAAGAGGAAAACAAAAAAGTAGAAGCTTTGCATAAAAACATGCAATTTGATATATTCGAAAAGACCATTAATTACAAGAGATAATTTGCTTTATAAAAGCAAAGATGCAACAACCTAATCTTATCTTGAGAAACAAGATAGCTCGATAAGATAAAGATAAGATAAAGTAAACTTATGCAAATGTGTAATTAAATATTAATTACACCAACACAAACACCACAAATGACAAAGGTGGTCCATGGGGCTATAGGCCAAGTGACCTTGAAACACCTCAAAAGAGACCTACATTCAAGGAAACAACAAACCAACCATTTAGTGAGGAGGAGATAAACCACAAACAATGTGAGCTAATGGATAGGTCAAACCAAAACCCATTAGACGTGGTCATAGAAGAGGTGGATAGTGAGGAAGAGATAAATGATGAAGAACTTTTTCAACATTCCAACAACCCCAAGGTGCTTAAATTGATGGACAAACTATTGAAAAAGGACCCAAACTCTTCTTCAAACTAGCACAAAGCGGTGCTAAATTTCCAATAGACTTTAATGTGGAAGCACTTAAAGATCCTAGCCTTATTCCCTTATGGGATAACTCAGTTGTGAAGCAAATACCTAAGCTATTAGAAATATCAAACATGCCACCCATTTTCTTGAAAAGCAATGATCAACAAATGGGAAATCCTTTGTTTAAGAAGCCTTCTGAAATCAAACAAGCAGTCGTGGCCCAACAATACCAAGGAGGTCCATCTCAAAATGTGCCACAAGGTAATAACCCACCACCAAGACAATACATGCCTCAAAACACTTCATATATTGACCCTTCCCAAAATGTACAAAATCCACAAGAGCAATTTCCACAACAATACCAACAAAAAGGTGTGCCACATGGTACCCTTTCCAATTAACAAGGTGGGTCACATGGTCCCCTTCCCAATCAACAATACCAAAAACAAGGTGTGCCATAGGGTAACCTTTCCAATCAACAAGGTGGGTCACATGGTCCCCTTCCCAATCAATAGTACCAACAATAAGGTGTGCCATAGGGTAACCTTTCCAATCAACAAGGTGGGTCACATGGTCCCCTTCCCAATCAATAGTACCAACAAAAAGGTGGGCCATAGGGTAACCTTTCTAATCAACAAGGTGGGTCACATGGTCCTCTTCCTAATCAATAGTTCCAACAACAAGGTGTCTCGCTAATGAACTATTAGGGTAACCTTCAAAATGTGTTGTCCCAATAATAAGGTATCTCGTCAATGCACCACCAGGGAAACCTTCAAAACGTGTCATCCCAACAACAAGGTATCCCGCTAATGCACCACCAGGGAAACCTTCAATATAACTTGTCCCAACAAAAAGGTGTGCCACATGGTACCCTTCCCAATTTATCCCATCAACAAGGTACCTTGATAATGCAACACCAGGGAAACCTTCAATACAGTATACCCCAACAATAATGTACACCTTAACACAACATCAGGAAAACCTTCAAAATAGTTCACCCCAACAACAAGGTACCTCGCCAATGCACCACCAGGGAAACCTTCAATACATTTTTCCCCAACAACAAGGTGTACCACCAATGCACTATCAAGGTTACCCCTCCCCAACAAATTCAACAAGGAGCTAACCCTCCTTACATTCAACAAGGAGCTAACCTTCCTTACATCCAACAACGAGCTAACCCTCCTTACATTCAACAAGGAGCTAACCTTCCTTACATCCAACAACAAGCTAACCCTCCTTCCATCCAACATAGTTACCAAGGTCCTGTACCTCTGCAATACCCAACCTATGATCAAACAAACATAGTAGGACAACAAGGCTACTACATGCAAGACCCACAAACAAACATACCAAAAATAGAGGTGGACATGCAACTAAAAGCTATTAATCGAAGGATATCAAACATGTAGGTAGGAAAACTAAAGAAGACTTATACCCTTTAGGATATATGTCCATTTCCTTTTGATCGCTCCATAACTATCTCCCCTTTCCAAATAGAAATGAAATACCAATGTTTGATAAGTACAAAGGAAAGGGAGATCCAGTAGAACGCGTAAGGGACTTTTCGGTACATTGTATGGGCAGGTGCAAAAAGATGGGGGGCCAAAAGGTGGCCAAAATTTCAAAAATCATTTGATAGGCTATAACGCGAGTGTGTTATAACGTGCTCACATTATGGCTTGGTGTGATCAAGCCAAAGGCTCGGCCACATCAAGCCTATAACGCACTCACGGTATAAAGCAAGCGCGTTATAGGTTATTAAAAAAAAAAGCAAAACAAACTCATTTGTATAGTGATTGTGTTTTTTGTTGCTCGCAACCAAAACCCCTTCTCTTGTGCGCTCACGTTCTGGAAGGAGGTTATTTTGCATTTTCTTCATTAATTTATTGGAATTTCATCGCTAGGATGCTGCCACATCGACGGGGAGGTCGAACAAGTAAGGATTGTTTGTTTTTTGTTGTGAATTTGTTGTTAAATTGGTAGTTTTAGGTTGTTTTTGATATTCATTTGTTTAATTTGTAGGAAATGTTAATGATCCTAAAAACCCTCCTGAAAATCCTCAACAACCACACCAACAATTTCCTCCACCAATTCCTCAATATCCTCCTAGCACTCAACAAAATTTAAAGGGGGTAATTGAAAATAATAATAAACAGATTGAGGAGTTAATCACAAGGTTGAACGATCCAGTAAGTTCAACCATGGAAAGAAGAACACTTCCAGTTCACTTAAATAAATGTTAAAACATGTAGATGCAATCAACAAACAATTAAGTGGTTGGGTAGATAGGAGGCATGCGACTAAGAATTTTTATGTAGATAAATTTTCATATAAAGAAGTAAAAGATGATAAAATTACAAAATATGATTTGTGCTCATTATTCACCGACCCATGCACAAATCAAAATATTGACCTTAATGCCAAGAGGTTTCCTATCCATTGGTGCCACCACCAAGGGATTAGAAACCATTTTTGGGATAGGTGGTACATGGTTTTTGACTATCCACCATGCAAAAATTGTGAAGTCCCTTAATATTTCTTGAGGAAACTCTACTATGAGTTCATCCTCAACAAAATCCCCAATTATTTTGATATGAGGGACTTTCAGGAGAGAGGTGGGGTGTCGGCACAAGATGGACATGATTCACAACTGGATTCTTGATGACAAGCGAGACGAGCTCTCGCTAGGCCGACTCATGAGAACATCGTTATCCCTTTCATTGTGAAGGAGAGTGTTGAGGTAGACACTTTGCAGTCTATCAACTCTTTGACCTAGAGTATCATCCACCATGCTAGTCATATAGTACAACACCATCCAGGGGAGTCTTCGAGTGGTAGGCTTCCACCTCATTCAAGTTAGGTTTGCGGGGCAACTTGTACATATGACCCCACAAACACTCAGGAGGCTGCTATGTAGGATACATCTGTAGCTACGGAGATGGTGAGGGCAAGTGACATTTTGAATGAGGCTTTTAGCATCGATACTCAGGTAAATGTTAGCATGTTCATTGAATTTAATTTATTAAATTTCATTTTTGAAATGCAAGTTTAACTAATTTAGTTTTATGATTGTAATAAGATTTTAGGGTCACAGTGTTTGATACTGGATACACCGGCCCTCCACCTATTTATTACTCCATTGCATCTACCACTAAGGAATGTAACTAGTAAACAATTATAAATTTATTACATGTGAATAGCATTGTTATGTGAATGGTATTCTAATATCTGATTTTGGATCTTGAATAGGCTAATATTGGAGGTTTCATGGGAACACCTCCCAGTGAAAGTGGAGTTGTACAAACCTTCATGCAGGTAATAGAATAAAGAGTTTAACTAATGAATTGTACTTAATAGATTTGTGTAGTTTATATTCATATCGTTGATTACATTCCATTGCACATCTTTCAAACTCAAAGGATTACTTCACATTGCATAACTAATAACTAGATGTTGATAGATGACAAAATTTCAACTACAATATAGTTGTTTAGAAAGTCAACATAAGCAGTGATGCAATTACTTCACATATCATAAGTAATAACTAGGAGTAGCTACCAATTGCATTTTCTTATCATGGCATTCCATGAGACCACTTTTTACTAAGACATTTTTTCAAACATTTCACTACCTTGTCTATGCTATGGATGATTGGAAGAAATAATTGAAAGAATAGTAGTAAGCAATAACATAGACAAGGTAGTTGGGGCGGGGGCCCTAGCTTGGTTGGCTAAGTAATTCCGTTGCGGCTCTGCTGGTCACAAGTTCTAGTCTCCCCCCCGTCCCGTGGTACCGGAGGGCGTGTCGCGCCAGCGCCGTCGGTCACGTTTAAAAGTTTACCAGGCGCACTGCAGTTTATAGGGGGTTGTGCTACCCGATTCCTGCAGTCTAAAAATAAAATAAAAATAAAATAAAATAACATAGACAAGGTAATGAATTATTTGAAAAAATGCCTCAAAGATATGTGGTCTCATGGTGATGGACATCACCATGAGACCCAATTTCTTTGAGGCACTTTTTCAAATAGCTTGTTTCCTTTTCTATGCTACTGCATTTTCCATACATGTCTACCAATGCATTTTATCAAATAGTTCACTTCCTTGCTGCTATGGCTAAAAGCCTTAAAAAATGTGCTTTCTAACAAACTATGGATTCTTGGAAAAAAATCTATCAAAGAATAATAGTAAGCAATAGCATAGACAAGGCAATGAGTAGTTTGAAAAAATTCCTCAAAGAAATATGGTCTCATGGTGATGGAATGCCATTCCATCACCATGAGACCATATTTCTTTGAGGAATTTTTTCAAACTACTCATTGCCTTGTCTATGCTATCACATTTTCCATACATGTTTACCAAAGAATTTTATCAATCTACTCACTTCCTTGCTACTATGGCTAAAAGCCTAAAATAGGCGCTTTCCAACAAATTATGGATGCTTGGAAAAAATCTATCAAAGCTAATAGTAGGCAATAGCATAGACAAGGCAGTGAGTAGTTTTAAAAAATTCCTCGAAGAAATGTGGTCTCATGGTGATGGAATGCCATTCCATCACCGTGAGACCATATTTCCTTGAGGCATTTTTTCAAATATTTCACCACCTTTTTTATGCTACCACATTTTCCATACACGTCTACCAAAGCATTTAATCAATCTACTCACTTCCTTGCTGCTATGGCTAAAAGCCTAAATTAGGTTCTTTCCAACAAACTATGGATGCTTGGAAAAAATCTATCAAAACATAATAGTAAGCAATAACATAGATAAGGGAATGAGTAGTTTGAAAAATTTTCTCAAAGAAATGTGGTCTCATGGTGATGGAATGCCATTCCATCACCATGAGACCCAAAAATGTGGTAGCATAGAAAAGGCGGTGAGCTATTTGAAAAAAATACCTCAAAGAAAGGGGGTCTCATGGTGATGTAATGTCATTCCATCACCATGAGACCCCTTTCTTTGAGGTATTTTTTTCAAACAACTCACCACCTTTTCTATGCTACCACATTTTTCATACATGTATACCAAAGCATTTTATCAAACTACTTGAAATTCCTTGTTGCTATGGCTAAAATCCTAAAAAAGGTGCTTTCCAACAAACTATGGATGCTTGGAAAGAATCTATCAAAGCATAATAGTAAGCAATAGCATAGACAAGGCAATGAGTAGTTTGAAAAAATGCCTCAAAGAAATGTGGTCTCATGGTGATGGAATGCCATTCCATCACCATGAGACCACATTTCTTTGAGGAATTTTTTCAAATAGCTCACCGCCTTTTCTATGCTACCACATTTCCATACATGTCTACCAAAGCATTTTATCAAACTACTCACTTCCTTCCTGCTATGGCTAAAAGCCTAAAATAGGTGCTTTCCAACAAACTATGGATGCTTGGAAAAATCTATCAAAGCATAATAGTAAGCAATATCATAGTCAAGGCAGTGATTAGTTTGAAAAAATGCCTCGAAGAAATGTGGTATTATGGCGATGGAATTCCATTCCATCACCATGAGACCACATTTCTTTGAGGCATTTTTTCAAACAACTCATTGTCTGAAGAATAAAAACCAAGCCTTTAGCTAAAATTCCCCTCTAAATTCTTTTCAAGGTCCTCATCCTCATCCTCAATTTATCAATCCATGAAACCTTCCACCTTTTATTCCACTTGTTCATATCCCCATCCCTCCCTCTTCATGCCATGATCGCCCTCCATCTCATAACCAAGACCACACTATACCATCCACCCCATCCTAGCATAATACGATTGAGAAGGAAATGAACTATTTGAAAAAAATGCCTTAAAGGAATGTGGTCTCATGGTGATGGAATGACATGACACATTTGTTTGTAATGGCATTCCATCACCATGAGACCACATTTCTTTGAGACATTTTTTCAAACAATTCACTTCCTTCTCTATGCTACCATAGTTTTCGTACATGTCTACCAAAGAATTTTATCAAACGGTTCACCACCTTGCTGCTATGGATAAACACCTAAAACAAGTGCTTTCAAACAAGCTATGGATAGGGAAAATAGTAAGCATGGCAGTTAGAAATATATAGTTTAATAAGTACTCAAAATTTTGTTCATTATCTCATACATCATAAGCCATGACATGAATCACTATTGTAGTTTCCATGATTGAATCATTTGTTGTTTTATTTTTAGATGTTGGAAGTGGATACACCTCCACATGTTCATAAGGCAATGGATCTTGGTGTTTCTTCTGCTATAGACTCCTCGATGCCTCTCATGGAGGTATGAGGCGGATTAGTAAATTTCAATTTGCATTCGTTGTTATAGCTGTTAGTTAGTGAAAAATCAAACCATTATTGATTTGTAGTTTAATTTCTCTTTGGATGGTTTCTATAGGGCTTCAACACACCACAACATGGGCATGCAAATATTTCCCTCGAGGAGAGTGATCGTCTAGAGGTGGTAAGTGATTATTTTTTTAAATATATCATTTTTTATAATGTAATTTCTATATATTAATGTCTTTACTTGTTATTTTAACAAATAAGGCTTGATCGAGAACTAAACTTTAGGAAGAGCAACAGGAGCACTCCTCGACCTCAAAGTAAATGAGTGACAAACTTATTGCCATCTGGTCGACCAACAAAGGGAAATAATTTGTTTCAAGAGCATGGAGAGCAATGAATTTTGATTCTAGAGCCCTTTGTTGTATGCCTATATGGCATTTTTGTACATATTTTGTATTGGATGTATTTGACATTGTATTCCTATATGACTATTTTGTATATATTTTATACTTATATCGACATATATTGATGTATGCCTACATGGCTATTTGGTTAATACAAATCTTTTTTAATCAATGGTGTCCATATTTGCATTATAAATCCATGATTCAATAGATATGAGTTACGTGTATTCAAGTGTATACTTTACAACTTATGTGTATACTTTGTGAATTACGTGTATTCCAATGTATACTTTGTGACTTATGTGTTTTCATGCATATACCTTGTATTCATGCATATACATTGTATTAATTTGTGTATACTATGTATTCATGTGTATACTTCAAGGCTTACATGTATTTGAGTACTTGTGCTTCCCTTATTCACATGTATGCTTGACTTATTCTCATGTATACTTATTAATTGGTTAGCCCTAGCATTGATCATTGCTGTCCTTCATGGTTTGTCTTGAACATTTATTGATTGATGCTAAAAAAATTTATTAGTTGATGCTAAACAACTTCAATATTTCTAGGAATACAAGTAGAGCTACAAATTACAAAATTGCACAAATTGAAAAGAAAAGATCAACTATAAATAAATGCACTAATTATTAACTTGATAATTGATTAAGAATGAGTATAATATATATGTCAAGAGATGAGCCTTCTAGAATGGCAACTACCAACTAGAAAATAGGCATGCGCTCCATGCAAGATTGTACAACTAAACAATCATTATTGTAAAAATTTAACAACTAGCAAAATTATCTAAAGGAATATTTTAGGAAAAATATTCTACACTAACATTTTCATAATCAATGGTTTGTTTCCATGCTCACCCCCAACTGTCAACCAAACTTTTTCAAGAAGCCCCTTTGATATATTTCTATGTCCATCAGATCAATGGATATAAATCTAACCAAAGAATTCCCAATAATTTGAAAGCAATAATCCACCCAAATTTGCAATGAGAGATAAGGAAAATGAACCCATATAGGCATAACTGAATAAAGAATAGTTCACCTTTCACAGCTTGGTGAAACCATTTCCAAACTTAGAAGATCTTAAAGATAAAGAAGAATTATATGACTACAAAATTTTCAACCATGGGCTTATCATGCTTTTTAAAAATTGGTAAGAAGGCTTATTTAAGATCCTTGAGCAATGTATTCCCTAATGCTCCCTTGTTCTTACATATCTCAATTCAGTTTAATTCAAAGAGTTCCACCAAATGCTTTATCTAAAAGCAAAAAACACATTTTCAATTGGTATTCCATGAGATGTTTCATAAAAAGATTCCAATATATTTAATCTTTTGATTGGAACAACTCAATTAAGCAAAGGATACATAATCTTCACAACACTTTCAAAATATAATCTTTTCATGGAAGTCTCCCCGAGAATGCCCATAATTCATTTGAATCGGTGCCCTAAATTATTTGGTGCCTTTGAATCGCTCTTGATAAAGTTTTTCTATTAATTCTCAATTGTTGAATCGTCTTTCTAATCAGACACCCCATTTTTGTGAGATCACTAGCTTGTCAATACGCTAAGGTTGACAAGGTAGGGGCAACATGAAGAAATGCCTCATAGAAATGGGGTGTGACCATTGACAAGGTAGGGGCAACATGAATAAATGCCTCATAGAAATGGGGTGTGACCGTTGACAAGGTAGGGGCAACATGAAGAAATGCCTCATAGAAATGGGGTGTCATGGTCACACCCCATTTCTATGAGGCATTTCTTCATGTTTCCCCTACCTTGTCAACCCTAGTGCATTGACAAGCTAGTGATCTCAGTACATCACCGTGACACCCCATTTCTATGAGGCATTTCTTCATGCTACCCCTACCTTGTCAACCATAGTGCATTGACAAGCTAGTGATCTCACTAGCTTGTCAATGCTAACATGAATTTTTGGATCCAATGCCTTAAAAAATGTGGTCTTGTGGAATGCCATGATTGCAAGATAGGCTCAAAATGGAAGCATGGACAAGGCATGTGAATTGTTTGACAATAATGTTTTGGTAGACATGTACATGCAAAATGTGGTACACATACAAGATAGTGAGCTCACTAGTTTGTTAATGTAGTAGGGTTGACAAGGTAGGGGCAGCATGAAAAAATGCCTCATAGAAATGGGGTGTAATGGTGATGTACATCACCGTCACTAGCTTGTCAATGCTCACATGAATTTTTGGATCCAATGCATTAAAGAAATGTGGTCTTGTGGTATGCCATGATTGCAAGATAGGTTGCACCTTTCCCCATGTTGTTAACTTAGCCTCAAGTAAAGAGTCTTCAAACAGTGGAGAGAAGGGTTACCATCCCTTGTAGGTAGACTAATCAAGGAAACATTAAAAACACTAGTACAAAAACAACAATATGTGACTGAAAAAACTACTAAAAACTGCTTATAAATGACTGAACATGGTCGCGTGACTAGTAGTAGTTTATTGCTAGTCATTTATAACACAACTGAATTGATGAATAAACCGTTTTTAGTTGTTCAATTGATCGATTTGGTCATTAATTTAGTCACTTGATTGATCGATTTGGTCATTGGTTTAGTCGTCTGAGTGATCAACTTGCTTGTTAATTTAGTTGTTTGATTGATTGATTTAGTCATTTATGTAGTTGTTAATTTGATTGATTTGGTAGTGTTTAATTTAGTCGTTGATTTAGTCATTGAATGTTTTAAACTGGTCACTTATTCAGTCATTTTTTATTCACTGGTATATTTTGTTGTTAATTTAGTCATTGATTGATGTTAACTGGTCACTCATTTAGTCATTTTTATTCATTGATTTCCGTCCATTGGTAGTGTATTTAGTCATTAATTTTAATCATCA